>WMED01005598.1:0-19329 GCA_019650415.1 Pipa parva
TAATTAATTGGTGGTTATAATCCTGGAGGAAAGTTGACGCTGCACCAGTCAATACCTTAGGCCTATTTTCTCTTTGTAAAATACCAGCTCTCCCATTCCCCCTCTTTAATCTACCAGCTGTTAGCATTCACTGGTACAGGGAAACTAGAGTTATGAAAGTTCTGGTTCTCTGTGGGTTACTAGACCACTGTAACCAATTGCTCCTGTTGATGAATTTCCTTGACTGTGTGTGACATTGGTCTAATGACGGCATACATTCAGTTTCTACACACATCTTTAGGCAAAACAATGTTTATTATTCCCCACTGCTTTTGACACATTTATGGTGGTACCAATTAAAAGATATAAACACCGGCTTTTTCTAATTAAAAAAAATACCCCCCAAAGTGTTTTTAAGCAACACAATGGTACTTGCCTAAGTAATAGGGTTTAATATAAGGGGTTTTGTTATTAATTTGTCAGGCAAAATGCCAACTAAGACAGCTCATTAAACTTTACAGAAGTAAATTTTTCCATATTAAATATTGTGATTTCTGAATGAATGACACCCAGGCTACTGGTCTATAAATTACCAAACCAACTATAGACTTATCCCAAACTGCTTATTTAATCATAGAGGTAATTTTGAGCTAACATGAAGATATAAGGCAATGCGTCGCTATGAATTATATCTAACTCAACCTCTTCAAAATTAATCATGTCAATATACTACCTAGGGTGCATTGCCTTAAGTCTTTCTAGATTGCCTATATGACTTAAAAGTCCACTAAGAGGTCTATGGTAAATGCCATTTGGGCATTACCAAGTAAAACATGACAACTGCAACCAGGGCAATTTCTCACAAGCATATCATCCTAAAGCTCAATCTAAATTAGAGAATTTCTTGGGGTGGGTTTGGGGGTTCACACTACTGCCTGGCACCCTGTGTGGTCACCAGGCCTAGCTGCAACAATAGATACACTAAAATAACAACATCTGGACAAATCAACCTGAAAAAAAATTGTATAAAAATATCATTAGATACTAAGAAGGCATATTTTTCAAGAATTAAACTCAGCAGCAGCAGCAGGAGTGAAGACTTCAGTTGCAGTCCCTAATGTCCAGCGCAATATATGGAGGGTGTTGGAGTCACAGACACACTACTGTGCCCTTGACATTAACTTTTGTAAGTTATCCAGAAATAGACTTTTTCATCTGCATAATAATGGACAAAAAAAAAAAAAAGCCGGTAGTGTCAAACTGAGCAAACTTTGTTACAAGCACGTCAAACTGAGAATTAAGAGACAAGTGTATGTTAAAAGGACACATTTGCCTTCTCTACTAAAATACAGAATTACCAGAGGGCCCGAAAAGAAGTATATATTCCATATAAACTATTCACTATACTATACAGTAGAACTATTCAGATTAACATTAAAATGTCTATTATTTTGTAGATCCCCTTTGTTCAACAATATAGCGTTGACCTCTGAAAGTGTCCTGTCAATATCTTATCAGCTGATGCTTTAAATCTTTAAAATCTTCATGACTTTACAGCCCTCGACTACCTACTAGTCCAAACATCACCCTGCTTAAATAGGGCAATGAATATAACCAAGAACAGAGCAACAGGCTGCTAATTTAAATCAAGGCAAATCTGTGACCCTGTCGCTGGGTTCACTGGTTGTCCTGCCTTGGACCTTCAGGTGATACTAACCAATGCATACTGGCAACACCCACAAGACCTTTTCTTTTGGAGAGACTTTGACCCAGTGGTTTAGCCACTACAATTTGAAGATATTCAGTCAATCATACCCAATATAGCCCATAAAGAGGAGCTGTTTCTCCACATACTTAAGCATGTGATCCTGCCAACACTGTTTATTCAGTATGTACCTGTATATAGTGATAGTACCAGTGATGAATAATGAAACTCTGTTCTACATTGATTACACAGTTTTTTTTTTACCTTAATGTCACCCGGACATATTTGCCCCAAAACTCACAGGAATAATCTTGACTTAATGGAATGAAGGGGCAGACAAGCAAATCTATATCCAGAAACCTTTCTTAATAGTGCAGATAAAGCCTAATATTTCAAGAAATATAGCCAGTTAGAGACTTCTAATCTTGTTAGGTCTCACCAGTGCAAGATATGGAATAATGGCAAACATAATACTATGCATCTTGTTCCTAGATCTCCTCACATAGAAGATGCTGGTTACTTGGTTCTGAATGCAGAAATGCAATAGCTTACTTAGTATTAAACAGCCAAGAATGTAAATGGAAACATAAAACAGATGAAAATATCATTGATGCGTCTTTTTTATTTATGGCAAATTATTTTTGTCTTAAGATTTATTGAGAATTTGTAAGCGCTGAATAAATAACCTGTTGCTTACTCTATCATTCTCCTCATTTTAAAGCTGTACAGCCGACAGCTACCGGTATTTCAATGAATAACATTATTTCCCGGCCAATTGTAACTGCAAGGAGGGAGGAGTTTTGATTAACTGGTTATGATGCAGGTCCAGTAGGCAGGTGGTATTTAATTCAGAGTATGTAACACATAAAAAAAAAGACTCAATACAGGATTTTCGCATAAGGAAGCTAGAGATCTCTTACACAGCTATTTTCTCCATGGTACAGTACCGGTTTAGTGATGTAACCAAGGGAGTTGATGCAACCAGTGAAACTAGTAGTGACAACTAACCTATTACTGGCTATTTACTATTTACAGTTGTAAATGTAAAAGAACCATAAAATTCATCCAAAAGTGTGTCCCTGGCCACACAGGATGAAAGAAATGGGTTCTTCCACAAAATCTGCATAGAATCTCACTCATATTGGGCTGACAGTTTTCAATGCAGACATAAACAAGCTCTGATTAGAAAGTTAATTGTATCAACTGCAAGCATCACTCACACACTGTCTCGCGAAAAGCCCAAGCTGTCAATGCTCGACTTCTCTCTCTTAAATTAATGTAAGGAGCCTCCTTATCCACCAGACAACTTCCATTACATTTTCTAGGATAATATGGTTAACCTCAGACTGATAAAATCAATCTACATGATATTTTTTTGGGGGGGTGGGTGGACTTTTATATCTATCAAGCTTTTCACTGAATTGGTTATGAGCCAGAGAGCGAATGGTCATAATTTATAACAACCTACAGAAAATATATTCCTGCCAGGCAGCTGGATATTCCTTAAGTGTTTACATTTATATGATCATGTACTGTGCAAGTGAGTACAATGCAGTAGAAGAGATAAATATTCTACGACATAATATCTATTATCGTAATAAAAGGTAAAATCGGCAATAAAACAAAAAGGACAATAGGTGTTAATATGCATTCTGCAAGGAACTGAGGCAGTGCGCATGAAGGATTCAAAGATTTTTTTAACGGAAGCAGATATCATTTTTATCTATATAATAGGCAGCACCTGGATAATAAACTATGGCTTTGTGTATCTGCCTATACAAAAAGACTTAAAGGGATGTTGAAATTTTTAATGTTGGGCAACCATATTAATTAAAGGAATAGATAGCTTAAGCTACCTGGAAATGTTAGACCTATTGGATTTGTTTGTTGTAGGAAAAAAAGACTTTAAAGATAACATAATCGCCATGTAATAAAATACACAAGGTCACAGCAAAAATATAGCAGATCAGCTCATCTGGACTAGAATGCTGCAAGTGACAAGAGGACAAAAAATGAGACTGGAAGTAAGAAGAAGGTTTCACCACTTGCACAGGAAGGGTTTTGTTATTGTATGGGCAGTCAGTGATGTATTAGGTCCACAGGCTGGACATCCATATCTGAGACTTTCAGAACAAGACAGGTCTAGATTTCCTTGACATAACCTCTACACACAATGTATTCTGTACAGAAAAAGCGGAACGCGAGTCCAGGGATGAAGACGTTAATATCCTTTTCTGAGCTTACCTTCGGATAGCCATTTATCTCAGGCCCCACAAGATGAGGTCAAGGGGAGAAGAGCAGTGGTTTTTTTTTCTGCTGCAGGGAGATTGATGAGTGAAAGGGAAGCATGGGATGAAGGATGTTAGGAAGGTGAGTTGGGCTAATTAGAGGGCAGATGGATTCTGCATCCACATGGACAGGAACTCAGTGAGTTTTGGCTCATTTGACATCCTGCCGATAGAAAGGAACTACACTGAGTTAGAGTTACTAAATAAGACTACGTCAGGCCAAGGTAATTTAGTCTGCAAGTTCTACTGATCAGGCAGCATTAAAGGACATCACAATGAAAAGGACATCACAATGAAAAGGACATCACAATGAAAAGGACATCACAATGAATAAGATAAAAAAAAATACAAAAATAAAGACTTTGTACACACACATTTTATATATATATGTATAGTTCATCTACAATATCCATGAGGAGATGATAAAACTCCAAAAAAATATAAACGTTAATGAATTAAATCATAAAAAAAAGAGAAATTGAGCAAAAATTTAATAAAAAACATATTCCATCAATGTTTCTGTTGCCTTTATCCAGATTGATTAATCTAACAAACATGGGTTGAGCCCAGGCCTTCAGTTAGCCAGATATGCTTTATACCAGGGGTGGGAAAAGTCTTCCTGTACTGGTCCAGTTTAATCATGTAAACATACATCATACTCACCAGGACCATATAGCAGCCCAAATATAATTAACACACATCTAAAAATTAGTCTGTCCAGAATATCACACATGCTTATGTCTTACTGAACATTTTAAAACCGGTAAACAAATAAATACTTCCCATAAATAACAAATATTTGCTTTCAACTTGAAAGATGAAATTGTAAGTTAAAACCCCCAGTTTGCCCATTACAAGCACTTGTGCCTTCCGTTGGCTGGAAGTGGTTTGTGTCTATAACCGGGCTTGCTAGTAATTCTACAAATGTGTGACTTTCTTCCCCATCTAATTTATAGCCATAATAATTACATTTTAAGCACAGCTCCATGCAGTCAGGGAACGTAACCTACCCCATTCATATTTGTTTGCTAAACCCAGCTATTATCAGAGAGACCCTTGAACCATTTTGCAGCAATGCCTGCAGATTGCAAAATGCTCATTTTGGTAGAAAAAGGGTTAACGAGGGTTAAACAGCTGCTCAGTATTCAAAGACTTGTCTCTCTTGAAATAAGCGATAAGGTCCTACTATCCTTTGTGTGTCATGATTTATTGGCTTAATTCGCTGCTTCAGAGCCCTCTAAATTGTCATCTTTTAACTCATCATGTATAAAATGCCTTTGAAGGAGGGATGTGCTGATGGAATCGGCTTAATTACACTTGTAGCCTGATTTAAATATTAGCAAAGCGGGTTTGCCAATTGGCACACATTAAGTAATACAGCAGCGCAAATCTATATAAAATACAAGTCATTACTGTGCCTTTAATAGCACACTACTTGGACTCTTGGACAGAACCACCATTCCTCCTCACATAGAAAATGATCTTATAAAGCTCCTCAATGAATCACACACATCCTCTCTCCTTCATTCATCCAGACAACAGCTACCAGACCACCAAGCACAACATTTCATAAAATATGTCTGGTATACATAAGGATTTAACTCTTCCCTCACCTTAAAATAATGAACATAATCATTTGCTGGCAAATAAACCGCAATACCTAGTGAAAAGATGTGCCGTTAGTCACTTCAGTTAAAAGGCATCCTAGAATTCGCCATTTAGTTCTAAATGAATCCATTAAATCTGGGTCCTTGGCTCTTAACAAATTGGAAATATGTATTACTCCCTGTTATGTTACATTGTGACCCATGATATAGTCATAGATGGGCTCATTTCACTTGCCCTACAACCTTGAATCAGTAAAGTATAATGGGAGGGCATCTCTCTTCACCCACAAAGTAGTCCATGAAAAGGCATCATACTCTTGCTCCATCTGCCATAACGCAAAGGGTCTGTTATTGCCTTCCCACTCTCCACCAACAGGGGGTTGAGGTGTAAGGGCGTACGGAAAATGTGTTGGCCCTTACCAAAGTAGTGTGAGAAGTGTGTTAAGGACATAGGATAGCGCCACCTAGTGGTGAACAGACGGGAGGGCTCCCTCAAGAGCAGGATAATTATTTCCGCTTGAGGAGAGGATTAATACCCCAAAAAGGAAATAGAGGAAAGGAAGTAGAGGATGAGAGAATGAGACAGTGAGAGAGTGGCGGTAGTTAGAGTAGAGTACGTGTGGACTAGCTCCAATGAGAAGGAGAAGGAGCTATGTGGTGTCTATGTAGGAGATACACATGGAGCGCAGGCCTACCCCAGAGGAGCTGCTGGGAGGAAAGCAGAGGCAGAGGAATGACCCCTGGAGCTGGATAGGGAGAGATACAGTTAATGTTCGGTAACTTGGCAAATGAAAGAGTTGGGATACCGTATACATGCCGATGTGTGGATTTATGTGGAGTGAATAAAGAGGAACTGTAGGACATAAATGCAGTGCTTTGGACAATACTTCTTTTGCAAGCTGCTTGGGCCTCAGTGTGTAAGGAAGACGAGTCTGGCACCGGAACATTATTCAGGTATTAACAAGGTGGTGGGGTACCAATCCCTTATCATATCTTTTCCTGTAACCGGGAGGGGAGAGGGGGAAGAGGTGAAAAGGCAACGACAGAAGAAGCATACAGTAGTTTTATTGCACCCCCTAGCCCTCACCCTGTTACAGAGGCATATAGGGGTCAGCTACTGTCCACCTCCAAGGTAGTTACCCCTTTCCTTGTCTAAGATGTGGTATCTGACAGATCCCATCCTAGGACACATGCATCATGGGAATTCAGGAGGTAAAATAAAGAAATGTGTAAAACTTATATATTAGAAGAATGTTTGCTTTGGAATAAATATTACAATATCCCACACATTAGCTTACAGGCTATTGTACTCCTTTAGATATCAATTTGCCAAAAAAAAAAAATAAATAAATAAAAAACAACATACATTTTTAGTATTTAGCAACTGCTTCATGCTCGCAAGCAAGGAGCACTAGCTATTTGGCACATGGAATGTATGGCATGCCCGTGAAAGGCAGGAGTTATTCAATGAAATGAGATATGCTGATTAACTTCAACCAAGTCATTTGTTTAAGATATTATTCCTACTCTCTAGGGGCAAGGCATTTAATATCTGCAAACATGTGTATACACTCTCCCAGAGGAAGGAAGGATTTTCTTTCAATAAAAGAACAAGAGGTCGGAAAGTTCGAAACTATTATCTTTTTTTTCCCTTATTAATTATTTTGCATGTTGTATAGCTTCAGGAAAACAAAAAAATGCATCAGTGATGCCATGTCCAGTAATTTGTTTACTAAGACAAAGAATGACCAAGATGAGGTGCTGCAGATTTTGTTGAATTGCGGTTTTCAGCAGTCCCAAATTGTCAGGGGGATTCTTGTAGCTGACGTTCCTCATTAAAGAAGGCAAGATCATATTTTAAATGGGTTCTGTTCCTAATGATTAAACGGGGTCCTTTAAATGTTATGGCAGTTTAAAGATAGCACTAGCAGCATCAGTTGGTTCACATTTCTAGGAGATCAATCATTCACATCTTACTGTAGCACAAAGATAATTTAAATAGTTTTGTCAGTTTATTCTTAGTTTATATTTTCCAGAACTGGCAAAAGCACATCAGCACCAGATATATAGACCCCAGTGCTAAATCTGCCCCGTACACAACTTAATATTGAAGGAAATGACCTACTTACAGCAGCTGGTTGAGATGACAACACTGGGACCTTTACCCCCCAAGCATGTGGGTGCAGCAATGTGTGCAATTATATACCTCAGGATCCTGGTGCTACTTTCACAGTCAGCACTACAGCATCCACACCCAGATCCCGGAAAGTCTGTATTATTTTGGTCTGGGGTGGGCGCTATAGCGGGGAAACTGTCCATTGACTTTATATGTGTCACAGCCAAGGAACTGAGCTCACCCCCCAACACCTAGAATATATAAAGTAATAATGCACAGGAACCAGCTTAATATATGTGAAACATACCTTATCACTGTCTTCATACAAAATAGTGAATAAAATAAAGTAATAATGTTCTAGTTTGAACTAAAAGGGAGTAGTAATGTACTGTTTCATCCCCATTCCTGTCCGTTCCGATGTATTAATGATGTTCCAGCAGCCGCAAGTCAGTTGTAAAAATGAATAATGTCATGTGATGCTGAGTGTATGTCTATTGATCCTGAGACCCTAAAATCTGGATCAAAACCTTTCCCAGGTGTGCCTATAAGTACATCCTCATCTCAAATAACACATTCCTTTGGGTACACTTTCAGGAGTAATGCTGCCCAGGCTTGTCAACTGCTGGTAAATTTAGTGTCAGCTTGTAAAAATAATGTGAAAATTTCATGTGTCAGTAAGAAAAAAAATCTAGATTAGTAAAAAATACATTGGGCGAAATTTTTTAAAGTCGGAAAAGCATTTTCGGCTTTTCCGACTTTCATCGAGTGAACGCTTTGAAGTAAGTAAGTATTGCGAGATTTGCATTGTGCGATACTTACTGTGACAAACTATATTTAAATTAAATA
Organism: Pipa parva; assembly: GCA_019650415.1. NCBI lineage: Eukaryota > Metazoa > Chordata > Amphibia > Anura > Pipidae > Pipa > Pipa parva. The sequence continues at coordinate 8,542 of WMED01005598.1, forward strand.
TACAGTATACATGGAAAGGTAGCCAAACAGTATAGCTACCTTTCCATTTATATATCCAATAAAAAAAAAAAGTTTCTCACAGCAAGTATCGCACGAGTCAAATCTTGCAAAACTTCAAAGCATTCTCCCGAGTTATTAAATTCGGAAAAGCACAAATGGCTTTTCCAACTTTAATAAATTTTGCCCAAAATTGTGTTAACTACACACAAAATATTCCCTGCCAGTTTTGTGTTAAACTAGAAATAACTTAATTCCAAGGGCTTTATTGAGTAAAGTTAGAATTATAGTATATAACTATGAATTCATATTTGATCAACACTTCCCCATGTTTGTTTATTGAGCAAACTGAACAAAAGGTGACCATTCAAAATTAACAGTGGTGCTGTGACTAAATTAGTTACTACTCCACATGAACTAGGGACAGGGAGACATAGAAAGGGATGTAATATTCACTTATATACAGTTAGTGGCACATTGTGAGGATGAACTAGGGACAGGGAGACATGGAAAGGGATGTAATATTCACTTATATACAGTTAGTGGAACATTGTGAGGATGAACTAGGGACAGGGAGACATAGAAAGGGATGTAATATTCACTTACAGAATATACAGTTAGTGGGATACAGTGAGGATGATGTCACTGCATTTCACTGGAGTAATTCACATCACCTAGACTGACTTCGCATCCTACTTCTATTTGACTGACTACATTGTCCACAGCAGTCCAGTTGGTCGACAAATCTATCAGCAGCTTCCTAAATAAGAAGTGAATTTGCAGCTACTGTATTTTGGTGATGTAGCTTGAACTGTAACAAGGTGAATTCAGATTTTAATCACTAAGGCTCTAATTCCTTAACCTTTTTATGCTTTTAGAGAAGCTGCAATCATATGCCATATGAAAATGTCAGTAAAAAAAACTGTATTCAAGGGTTGGCAACCATGATGCTGGCAGTGCCAGCTTATTCATCAAAGTGTGAATTCGACTTCTCTAGTGAATTCTCTTCCCTTCAGGCTGGTAAGCTTCAATAGTTGCAAACTATCTACTCCTTATTCACTAAGCAGAGGATTCCAATAGCAAAAAAAGTGAACGGTGTCAGACGCCGTCTCTTGCGTAGTGTGGCGTAGTCAAATGAACAGTAGGAGTCCTGCCATCAGCCCCTTTGATCTGCTGAAGTAAAACCGGCGAATTCGACACAGCACACCTTATTGAATTCGCTATTTCGACAGACTCCCATTGATGCTACAAGCTCTGTAAGGTCACGACTCTTGTAAGCGCCTGATTTGGTCTCCAATTTGCCAAATAGAGTTTGCTGAATGAATGAGAATTTGGACCTATACCAGACTTCACATAAACATGAATAAGCTTTGTGTTTTAGGTTTGGTGGATTGGGTACTTCAAAAAGGGTCATTTAAAACTTAGCAACAGGCAGCGATTAAGGGGTTAACTAGGTACCTCTGCAGCCAATCACTATGTCACCTCCCAGCAAATCACAGCAGAACAGAAGAACTCTGCTTGTGACAATTGTCGGTGCCTGTTGACCTACTTCTTCTGAGCCGTCAGGGGTTGGTTAATTAAAGCTTTACGTACAGTTCCCAACAGCTAGTCCAGGAAGCAGGCAAACTTCAAAACTCTATTCTAACTGCTTTATTTCCTAAGCTTGCACTACTGAGTCCTATTTGCATCCCATTACATGCCTTCAGAAGCCATAACCCTGAAAAAATTTGGCGCTGTCTCTTCCACAGCTACACAGGATATTGCAGTCTTTATCCAAAGACGTCAGCTAGCGCTGGCTGACCGCTGAGATAATGATCCAGTCTTGATCGTGCCAAGCCATTTTCTATTCTTATCCACTCTGCCCTATACAGTATAAAGGCACAGCAGAAAAACAATACAATATGCAATAAAAAAAAAAATGCAACAAAGATAATGCTGCTGCTATGTATGCATTTTATGTACTTACATTGGCCATTGTGCTATGGAACAAGAAGGGATTTGCCCAAGCATAATTAATTCTTAATAATTCTATTGTTCCTTTAAGGCGCACATCAAACACGAGGCCTGCCATCTCATTTCGGGGCTTATTAATAAGAGGCCATATATTGTCGTGTAAAGGTGTGAATTCACATTCATATTCAGCAATCTCTGCAATGTGGCGAATTTTGACAGCTCAGGACAGTTGCAGACATATGGAGCTATTCGCACAACTTTACATGCCTGTGCACAGGTAATTCTCAATTTCACGAATAAGCCCCAGAATATGGACCACATTGTGTTCAGTGCCACAACAGCAAGACTTCAGCAAGTTTGACAGGAGTCGCTATGTGCCACAGAGGAGTCTTCCCCCATACTTTCAGTGGCAGCTGCCAGGGACATCTTGTTACTAGTGGATTCGGTCATGAATGATGACATCAAGAGGGGGTTATTCACTAAGGTGCAAATTCGACTGTCGAATTCACAAACAGTGAATTCCCATAGCAAATCCACAACAATTTCCCCATTGTAAAGTTGCAACAATTTTTTAAAGTTAAGATTGCGACTATTTTCGCATAATAAAGTCGCAACTGCGGCAATATTCTCATTATAAAGACGAGACTGCGACAGCCTATTGCGACTGTTTATCTGGCAAGTGTGCACCTATACACAACAATTTGGACTTTAGTGAATAACTCCTAGAGAGTCAGTACCCTATAATCGGAAATTTAGCATACACACTGACTGCATCAGGCTTTATAAATATAGGCGTTTATCAGCTGAGGGAAGTTACATTCCTACTGCTGCTCTATCACCTTGTTTAACTGTTAAGGAATAGCCACATTTACGGGGTTATTAATCAACGTGAGAATTCAACTGTCAAAGTGAATTCTCATCACTTCGGGTTGCTTCACTCTGAGGGCCTTATTGACTAAAGTCCGAATAGCTGTATAGAGCTATGAATTCACATCTATTCACCACTTCCCCATGTTATCTAATTGTGCAAACTGTGTGAAGTACCAAATACATGACCAATTTGGGTTTTGGTAAGGTGACTATTCATTCAAAAGTGACAATGGAGACTGCAACTAAATGACAGCATGACCTAGGGACAAGGTGACATAGAATATATAGAATATTCACAGAATAGAGTTAGTGGGATATGGTGAGACTGACATCACTACAATTTACTTGTCTAATTCCCCTCACTCCACATGACTTCTCATCCTATTTCTATCTGACTGACTACGCCACACTATGCATGTGACAGCGTTCGCTGCTATCTGCCTGTTCGTCAGGTGTATTTTCCATTTAGTCAATCCTGAAAAGTGAATCCACGTCTATTTTGGTAATGCGATTCAAATAGAAGCAAAGTGAATTCAATAGGTGAATTTGGACTTTAGTCATTGAGGCCCCGATTCTCTACTACTTATTCACTAAACAGAGAATTCCCATAGCAAGTTTGCTACTGCCTCAGTATTCCCATAACGAAGACGCGACCACATCAGTAACCGTCTATTGTGTAGTGTGCGACTGTCATTAGCTTGCGAATTTGCCACATCTCCGAGTTTTCTGAAGTTGTAAATTCACACCTTTACACGACAACTCGGACTTTGATCAATAACCCCTTAGTCTTACCATAACAATCAGCCCTTTGAAGGCAACCACAGTGTTGAAGTTGTCGTAGGTGAAAATGAGTTCGACATCCCTGCCTTAACGTCTTAAAAGTGTTACATGGTTGTATAGAACTGTTTAGATTGAAAATGCTGCAAATATCTTCTAGCATGCTACCTAGGTATACACATGAAAGTGAGGTTTAGTAAAAACATTTTCTCTGTACCTAACTAAAGTGCTTATTCAATACTAAATATTTTGGTCCCACCTTAGGCAAACTGAGTTGACAGTAAAAAATCAAATACATGCACCTGAATTGAAGTTCCATCTACTGACTTCTGTCGAAGCTAAATGCGCACCCAGGCTATGTGATTTGACACAGATGACAGAACAAACTTGAAGCATACCGCAACATTGGTCTGACAGTCTAAACAAATGTCTGACACAAATCCAATTTTTATTACCATCAATCCAACTGAATTTGTACAAACTCAGCACTCTGGACAAGCCATTAAGTGGTTTAAAATGTTTTTTTCAAGTATCATTCCGACCCAAGTATTGAACCACAGTTTCATTTCTCAGCCACTGCTAATAAGTCTTCCATATACGCAGCGATTCTCCAATCAACATCATACATGTTGTCACTGAAAAATAAAATGCTCTGCTTATAACCTTCTTCTTCTTCTAACTGGGAGTCAACTGCAAACCTAGAGTTGTCTATAGTTCTCCTGCTATGTGTATTTGCATTCAAGACCAGGGAAAGTATTTCATTATGCAGCCAGGGAAGCAATGAAACTGCTACCATTTTTCTCAGTTTGTTCACATTTTTTGTACTTTTAAACAAACTAAGTATATACTGTATATTTCAATAGTAAAAGCATCAGGAACCAGGCATTACTATTAAGGGCATTATTGACTAAAGGATGAACCCGACACATAAACGAAAATAGCAGTACTTGCCTGCTGGGGATCCTCCGCTTCCAACTCCAGCCTGTGTAGCAGTCAAGATGTGGGTACTCAGGAACAAAAACGGACTTCCAAACAAAATTCAAAAAACTTTTTCGGCACTCCAAAATCATGTAAAATGGACTTTATTAAATTACCACATGGGTGCAATGCTTTTAATTTTTTCACCCATGTGGTAATTTAATAAAGTCCATTTTACACGATTTTGGAGTGCCGGAAAAGTTTTTTGAATTTTTTTTTAAAGGATGAACCCACCTGTCAAATTCACCTCGCTACAATTTGAGTCGCATTAACAAAGTAGTGCAAAATCACTTCTCCTTAGTCATGAAGCACTGGATAGACTTGTTGAACAAGATGACAGTGATGGACACTGTCACATACGTTGTGTGGTGTAGTCAGTCGAATAGAAATAGGATACAAAGTTATCCGAATTTATGTGAATTCCTCCAGTGAAATGCAGTGATGTCATCCTCACCATAACCCACTAACTTATACTGTATAAAAGTGAATAATACATCTGTTACTAGGTCTCCCTGTCCCTAGTTCATCCTCACAATGGCCCACTAACTATATATAAGTGAATATTACATCCCTTTCTATGTCTCCCTGTCCCTAGTTCATCCTCACAATGTGCCACTAACTGTATATAAGTGAATATTACATCCCTTTCTATGTTACCCTGTCCCTAGTTCATCCTCAGAATGTGTCACTAATTGTATATAAGTGAATATTACATCACTTTCTATGTCTCCCAGTCCCTAGTTCATCCTCACAATGTGCCACTAACTGTATATAAGTGAATATTACATCCCTTTCTATGTCTCCCTGTCCCTAGTTCATCCTCACAATGTGCCACTAACTGTATATAAGTGAATATTACATCCCTTTCTATGTCTCCCTGTCCCTAGTTCATCCTCACAATGTGCCACTAACTGTATATAAGTGAATAATGCACCTATTTCTATTGTCCCTAGGTCATGTTGTCATTTAGTTGCACCAGAGCCCTACCATTAACCCCTCAATTTGATGTGGCAAAGTCAAATAGGTGAATTTAGAGCAGTACACCTATGTGAATTTGCTCCATGGACAGACTACATCGCTTGAAAAATAGTCAAAGTACCCATGCACACGCACGTAAAGTGATGCTAAGCGCTCCGTAAGATCGAGACTATTGTAGTCGTCCTAATTTGACTCATATTCGCCATATCACAGGGATTGCGAACATGGGAAAGTAGCAATGAAATGCAAATTCGGAGCTGTACATAAATATTCAGCCTTTAGTCAATAAGGCTCTAAAGGGAGATGACACACTGGGCTGTTTCTATGGCACATGGTAAAACACCAGAAAACCATGGGCCTTTCACTTGAATAGGCAATCAAAACAAAATGGCTGACATATGTTCCATAAGCAGTTTCCCAAGCAAAAAAATATTCTATAGGCACTTTGTCAGGGAAATCTTCCTACGGAACATACTGTATTGGAGGAGTTCTCTTGCAGTCACTCCGCCATATATGAATGGGCTGCATTTTGTTGCACTTCTATGTTTCACTGTATTTGGTAGGAAAGCTAGAGAGACCCACAGGCTACTTATGATATAATAATATATGCAGTGTTGGACTGGAGAGAAAAAAAAACGCCATTGATAAAGATAAGTTGAAAGCGGTAGGGGGTTATTCACTAAAGTCCAAATTGTTGCATATAGGTCTGAATTTGCCAGATAAAGACATTCGCAATAGGCTGCTACTATCGCAGTCGCGTCTTTATAATGAGAATATTGTCACAGTCAGGACTTTATTATGGGAAAATTGTTGCAATCTTAACATTAAAAAATTGTCGTGACTTTACAATGGGGAAATTGTAGCGGATTTACTATGGGAATTTGCACCTTAGTGAATAACCCCTTAGTGTTTTTCTACTAGGTTCACCTTCCATTTCAGATCAATATCTTTTTTCCTATAGGAAAATATTTTAAACTGTGGCTAAAAGTGACAGGAGCTCGAGGCAGGTGAACACTTTTGGGCAACAAAATTTGCTTTTTAAAAAAAACTTCTTAAATAGGCAAAAAGAGGCTGTTCACCAGTGATCATTGAAAGGTCTCTGCGATTCTTTGCAATATCCAAAGAATCACTGGTTACCCCGACCCTCAGCTCATGCCAAATATGCCAGGAGCCATAGATAATATATTTGAAAATGACATGGTGATCTCAGCAATCTGCTTGGAATAAATGGCTCTGTATAATGCTCTGCACTGTTTATACTTGTTTACCACTGACTGCTGGTATTGAAACAACTCTGACATCATATGACATCAGTATGTAATGACACAAAGCACTCTGGAAGTTGACCTCCCTCTTATGAAAATGGTGTTTAAATCAGCAAACTAGATAGATTAGACATTCCTTAACATATTGTTTTCAGCAGAGAAGGAAAGAGCAGAGATCTAGGGCCTTATTGAGTAAAGGATGTATAGTTGCGTATAGCTATGAATTCGCATTTGATCATCACTTCCCCATGTTCACTTATTGTGCAAACTCTGCATTATGGCGAATATGCATCTAATGCAGGCAACTACGACAGTCGGGTTCTTACAGAGCATTTTGTATCACTTTACATCTGCATGCATAGGTACTTTGACTGTTGACTAAGCCAAATATGCACGGCATGGTATAAGTTTTTCTTGTTGCTATAGTGCGATCCTTCAAAAAATCATTGGTTTATGCTTCTACAATTTAGCTTATTTACCAATGATTACTATTTCCTGCAGTGTGGCAAATTTGCTGTCAAGCTGACATCTTACACTGACATCTTACAGTGGCTGAGCATTTACACACCTCTTCAGCTCTATTCAGTGCGAATGGTACAATGCATCAGGTATTTATCATGCATTAAAGCGCAATTTTGCGTTGTGCCAGATGAAAGTGAAGATTCGAGAGTCTTACAGAGGGAAATTCCACTCAAAGGGCTTAGAAAATACAGTGAAGATGTGCCAATATGAATTAGACATCTACCTTTGAGGGGGTTATTCACTAAAGTGCGAATTTGACTGTCGAATTCGCAAACAACGGATTCACATAGCAAATCCGCTACAATTTCCCCATTGTAAAGTCGTGACAATTTTTTAATGTAAAGATTGCGACAATTTTCCCATAATAAAGTTGTGACTGTGACAATATTCTCATTATAAAGACGCGACTGCGACAGTAGCAGCCTATTGCAACTGTCTTTATCTGGCGAATTCACACCCATATGCAACAATTCAGACTTTAGTGAATAACGCCCTCAATTGAGAGTCTGAAATCACTGCAAAACATCACCTAGTCACCTCACTATGCACAGAAATCACCACACGACTGCCACATCACAGTGTGAATGCGCAGTTAACTGAATAGTTTAACAAACATTCTAATCAGCAGAGATAATGATAAACTGAAATGGAAGTGTTACATTAATGTCTTATTTAAGTTGTCTGAAATGTATACAGAAGGGGTGTCAAACTCATTTTCACTGAAGGCCACATCAGACTTCTGATTGCCTTCAAAGAGCCAATTGTAATTGTAAGACAGTTATTGACTGAGTTATTGGGCCCCAACAGCTTAATTTTTAATGAATAGTTACATTTATACAGTTTTACATTCACAATCAGCCTTTTGAAGGCAACTATAAGGCAGAGGATATTGTTAAATACCCGGGGACACCACATCACACACCATCCTCATCCACTGACCATGTTCTCAGAATAAAAACAAACCCTTATGGCTGCTTCAGTGGCCGCATAGAAAATACATTTTGGGGGTTATTCACTAAAGTCGGAATTGTTGCGTATAGGTGCGAATTCACCAGATAAAGATAGTCGCAATAGGCTGCAACTGTCGCAGTCGCATCTTTATAATGAGAATATTGTCACAGTCATGACTTTATTATGGGAAAATTGTCGCAATCTTATCTTTAAAAAAATTGTCGTGACTTTACAATGGGGAAATTGTAGCAGACTTGCTATGGGAATCCGCTGTTTGAGAATTCAAACTTTAGTGAATAACCCCCATTTGTGATTTCCTGAATCATTCATTTTAGTAAAAATCCAGCTGATACACTGTACTACACTTCTACTTTCATTGTCAAATGCCTGCTAGAGACTGTAATATGCTGCTGTATCCACTGATTCCCACCTCAGCATTGCTCTCTCCAGCCTCCATAAGCTTCTTTCTCCCAGAGTTCCCCAGTCCTCCAATCCCAGGCTCCTATTTTGCCATGAGAAAGGCTGTGGCTCAGTATTCAGAGCTACCTGCACTGTGATATCCTGAGTTATAACCAGTCCACCAATGTGCTTGTTGGCTGCCCTGAATGCTGTGTAAAAATACTCCCTGTCACAGTCAATAGGGATATGCTGCCACATCTAACGACTCAGCACCTTAAGGGGGTTATTGAGTAAAGTGACAATTCGACTGTAGAAGTGACTTCTCATCACTCCCGGTGGTTATGTCCTGATTCTCTACTTCTCATTGACTAAACAGCTGATTCCCATAGCAAATTCACGACCTGAACAATATTCCCATAGTAAAGTCACATCCAAAGTAGTAGCCGTATATTGTGTGCAACCGGCGTTACCCGACGGAACACACCTTTACATAATTTGGACTTTAGTTAATAAACTCCCTAAATCAGCAGGGGACCTTGTGGGCCACATAACATAGGGTTGCGGTCCGCATTTGAGTTTGACACGTGGTATACAGTATTTTAGTTACAAGCATGGAAAGCAGAGCATAAACATATTTTATGCATATTTAAAAAGTTTAGTGCTCCTTCAGGCATTAGTATTTGATGAAAGTTAAGCAATCCTACTTTGTCAGCTTAGCGTTTCTTTATATTGCCATACCTCCCAACTCTCCAGGGAGACAACAGCACCGCCCAGTCGCCTCTGATCTATTTAAAAAAGAGACAATTTCATGTTTTCCTTGACAGCATTGTCAATGTAGGATAGTTGCATAGATTATTATTATTTTTATTTCAATGGCAGACAATCCCTAGCTCACGTTGGCAAATGGTCGTCGCATTTTTTAAGCCTTTTGAGTGAAATGTCCTCAAAATTCTAATAGGATAACCAGCTCTCCCTATAGAAAGAGCATCTATAAAAACACCATTGCACAATCAGAGACAGGCTAAGCAAATCTACATACTAACATTTCTAAGCAAAATAAGCAATAATTCAGAGCAGATGAGAGGGGAGTAGCAACTGTCAGAATCAGAAATGTCAGTTTGCGAGTCCTGTTAATATTAGAGGTACAGCCTTGAATACATGAATTTTATAAATTTGAATTCCTTGTCACAATTCTCAGCTACTTAAATGATTCTGGACTTGACATTTCAAACAGAGGCATCGGTTATAGATTTATTCATGATTTCCCAGGGATAGGGAAATGTTCAGACAGAGCTATAATCATCTATTAGTTTCACATCATCTGTTTGTGTACGCATGGGAAATGTGTGGCAGTTACGCACTGTCCTGAAAACAGTCCAGCATATATGGGGATGTATCAACACCAATAACTGCTTATCGAGGTCTAAACATTCACTTGAACCAGTCTAGCTCCTCAGTATCGGGGGATTCCAATAGCCAATTGGTGGCACAGTTTGGGGGATATAGTTAGACTAGTTAATGAGGGAGAAAAAGCCTATTTTTGTTGATATTGCTGTTTCCACCTATTTTAGAAGCTTTTCCAAGCTCATTTTTTTCTATCCAAAATTGTTCATCTGCCTCAGGCTGGCATAAACAATTATAAGGGCATTATTCACTAAAGGCCAAATTGTCGCGTCAATACGCATAAGAATGGTGAAATGTGGGATTGATGGCAGCGCTCTGGTGTGGTGTAAGGCGACTTCTTCAAATGTGACAATGGTAACTGCGACTAAATTAGTTATTACTTAAAGTATAGGTGGTTATTCACTAATAAGGTGCAAATTCAACTGTCAAATTCTCAAACAGCGGATTCACATAGCAAATCTACGACATTTTCCCCATTGTAAAGTCACGACAATTTTTTCATACATAGACAATATTCTCATTATAAAGACACAACAGCGACAGTAGCAGCCTATTGCAACTGTCTATCTGGCGAATTCGCACCTATATGCAACAATTCAGACTTTAGTGAATAACCCCCTGGACAAGGAGACATAGAAATATTCACTTATATACAGTTAGTGGCACATTGTGAGGATGAACTAGGGACAGGGAG
>WMED01005599.1:0-19329 GCA_019650415.1 Pipa parva
AAGTATACTACTAATATAAAGTATATTACTAATGTAAAGTATACTACTAATGTAAAGTATGTTGCTAATGTAAAGTATACTGCTAATGTAAAGTATACTGCTAATGTAAAGCATACTGATAATGTAAAGTATATTGCTAATGTAAAGCATACTGCTAATGTAAAGCATACTGCTAATGTAAAGCATATTGCTAATGTAAAGCTATACTACTAATGTAAAGTATATTACTAATGTAAAGTATACTACTAATGTAAAGCTATACTACTAATGTAAAGTATATTACTAATGTAAAGTATATTACTAATGTAAACCATGCTACTAATGTAAAGTATACTACTAATGTAAAGTATACTACTAATGTAAAGTATATTACTAATGTAAAGTATATTACTAATGTAAAGTATACTACTAATGTAAAGTATATTGCTAATGTAAAGTATATTGCTAATGTAAAGCATACTGCTAATGTAAAGTATATTACTAATGTAAAGTATACTACTAATGTAAAGTATGTTACTAATGTAAAGTATATTGCTAATGTAAAATATACTGCTAATGTAAAGTATACTGCTAATGTAAAGCATACTGATAATGTAAAGCATACTGCTAATGTAAAGCATATTGCTAATGTAAAGTATGCTGCTAATGTAAAGTATACTACTAATGTAAAGTATACTACTAATGTAAAGTATACTACTAATGTAAAGTAAGGCTACCTTTCCATCGAAAAATTTGATCAAAATACTCAGTAGAAAAGTTTCTGTCGATAAATATCGATCGAAAAATCTTGCCATATTTACCATGAGAAACTTCTGAGATCTTGCAGGAATAAACTTGAAAAAGCGAGATCTGGCTTTTCCAAGTTTATTAAATTTCGCCCAAATTTATTGCATCAAAACGGCAACAAATATAAAGTGAGATTTTGCTGCATACTGTAATAGCAATTTTCCCATGTAATCAAGCCCTAAAGCATAGTGAATTTCCTGCAGACAACTACAAATTGCTCCTTTGTTATGTGGTTTTACTTAATGCTCCTGCTTGAAGTCAGATTGTAATAATTTACAGGAAACTTATAGTATTATTTCATCTGGATCAGATTTGGCATTAAAGGGAAACTATAGGTTACATTATTCTTTCATTGTTTTAAGATTTCCAGTATTTACCTTTCATTGTTGCTAAAACTCTGATAGGCGGATCTTCCAGGAGAAGATAGTTGCAGCAAAACAATAATACGAGAGGTAAAGGCAAGAAAACAAAAATAAAAATGCTACATTTGTTTTGTTTTAAACATACCTTTTGATTTTTTATGATCTCGGTCTCTGAATTCTTAATTCACTAGAACAGGGGTCGGCAAACTTTACTACGAAAAGAGCCATTTTACCCCCTGTTTAAAGAATAGAATAGTCTAGAGCCACGAAACATAACAACTTTTAAAAGTTTTTAGGGGGTTATTCACTAATGTCCGATTTGTTGCGTATAGGTGCGAATTTACCAGATAAAAACAGTCGCAATAGGCTGCTACTGTTGATTCTTTATAATGAGAATATTGTCGCAGTTGCGACTTTATTATGGGAAAATGTTGCAATCTTAACTTTAAAAATATGTCTCGACTTTACAATGAAGAAATTGTCGCGGCTTTGTTACGGGAATCCGTTGTTTGAGAATTCGACAGTCAGATTCGCACCTTAGTGAATAACCCCCTAATTAGTCTTTTTTTAATTTTACCTGTTACAATAAACAAAAGAAAATAAAAATAAAATATATAAATCAAAATGACATTGATAAATAACCTTTATTCTTTTTTTTTCCATTTGTTAATCAAGGCAGAAGGGAGCCACAAAAAGGAGGCTGAAGAGCCACGTGTGGCTCCAGAGGCCACGGTTTGCCTACCTCAGCACTAGAAAGTTAAAAAAAGATTGTTTTATTACTAATGTATAGTCGAAATAGATGGGGTAGATAGGTGTATAGATAAAGCCAGAGGCACACCTCCTGTAAGACTTCAGTTCAGGTATGGCCTGTAAGCAGGGCCGGTCCTGGCTAGATTTGCACCCAGGGCAAACCACCCCTTGGGCACCCCCTTGCCCCGTCCCACCCCCCCTGCTGCCACTGCGCAGTCAAACTGTTTCTGTTTGACTCAAACAAGGGGGCGCACGCACCGGCGCACAAACACACTGTGGGGTTTCAGTCAAACCCCACAGTGCGTTTGTGCACTGGTGTGTGCGTCCCCCTGTTAATTGCGCCCAGGGCATCAGCCCATATGGCCCATATGAAGAACCGGCCCTGCCTGTAAGGCTACTGGGACTTCTGCATTTAATTTTATGTGACGATATGTAGCTTCATTGATTTCTGTCTGTTTTTATCTTTAGTAATAGCGCTCATGTTTGTGTTTATTAAACAGACTTTACCCAGCGCCATTGTTTTCTATAGAGCTTTTGGTAATAAATACTCGGGAAGTGTGCCTAAAAGCTAAATGGTTATAGCTAAAAAGCTAGATATCACACTTTCCACATACAATTTACAATTTCTGGAAGCACAGCTTGAATATATAGTAGCTATAAATGCATTTGGGTCATTTTCATTTTTTTGGTGTTACTTTCATTTTAGGAATAAAAAACTATAAATATGTAATTCCTCAGTGACTTGGAGAAAGGAATGTATGTAAAAAGCTCAACTAGACAAATTGTATGCAGGCCTGACAGAGAAGGTTTAAAGTGCTATATGCAGAAATATGCATGTACATTAATACACAGGCCTTTGAAATAACCAGCATGGGGGCATATGGAATGCAAATTGTCTATTCTCTGCAATGAAGCATATAGTAGTAGAGTTATTTTTGGCACTGCAGATAAAAGTCTCATATGGGTTTCATAGATGGGTGCACCTTACAATAGGTGGATTCATTTAACAAGGAAACTGCATTTATTGAAATAAATATTCTCCATGTATACAGGGCCGAAACCAAGGTTTTTTTGCACCCTAAGTGTCGGGTAGGTGGGGTTAAATATTGAGTGATATCATAGCTCCTCCAATCAAATCCCTTAAATGATGATCTAGCAGGGATCTGATTGGAGGAGTTATAATGTCAGTCATCCTTTTAGCCCCACCCACCTGACCTGGGAAAGAAAAGTCAGGCTAACAGGGAAGATGACAGAGAGAAACACTGTATAAAGGTACATTGTTTTAAATATATATAAATTTACAAAAACATTTATTTCATTAGTATATCCTAAATTAGTATTCATTTTGAGGTGACAGGTGCTCTTTAAGCTCTTATCACATAGAACAGTTATTGAAAGTCTGAATTTTTCATTCATCAGTATGTAGTTTGTCTAACAAAAAATAAATAATTCCAACACACTCTTCTGTTTGACCTTCCTGCAATAGCACAAATGTTGGGAACATAATGTTACTCTACTCTCAAAGGTGCAGATCTTCCAACATTTACAAAACTGAGACAAAGAAAACTTTTATTACAAACTCTACAGAAGATTTCTCTTCATTCTGTGTTTGAGATGCATTACAAATCTTATATCTGAGGCCTAGTCATTCTGATTGTCGCAAAAAAAAAAGAATTCAATTTGGATCACAACTGGCGCAATTCTCAGAAATATTCCGTAGTTTTGATCAATGTAGTCTACTACAGAAACGAAATACTCTATTATATAATTTTTGGGAGAAAAAAAATAAAGAAACTATGGGGGTTATTTACTAAGGTGCGAATTCGACTGTCGAATTTGCAAACAGCGGATTCCCATAGTAAATCTGCTACAATTTACCCATTGTAAAGTCGCGATAATTTTTTAATGTTAAGATTGCGACAATTCTCCCATAATAAAATCGCAGCTGCGACAATATTCTCATTATAAAGACGCGACTGCGACAGTAGCAGCCTATTGCGACTGTCTTTATTTGGCGAATTCGAACCTATATGCGACAATTCGGACTCTAGTGAATAACCCCTGTAGGGAATCACTCAAATGCTTTAGCAGTCTTTTGGGATGAACATACCGCATACAGTGACTTTCCACAAAATGAACTTAAACACAGCCTTTCTTGGCAAAACAAAAAAAAACAATCCCAGTTGAAAACCAATGTTCCACCCTGAAAAGTCCTTTCTCAAAATATAGTGGGAAACGGCAACTCATACAGTTCAGAGTTATAAAACAAAATATACCTTCCCCTCTCCAGGAATCACTCTCCTTAGGGTCTCAAAGTGCAGTTTAACCACAATCCTATAACAGGGTCTTTTCCACAGGTCTCTGTTTCTCTCAGAGCACCCTGAACTACTACAACTGAAGCAACTTAAAAAAAACAACACCCGATGATAATTATCCTGGTCCAGGTGGGTGCCCAACCAGATTTTAGAACATGCTTTGGCCAGAGATAGAACAAACTCTATGTTGTCGCATTGTTCCGACTACTTATGATGAGAAGTTCTCTGGATTGTGCTAAGTGCTGGTAATTACCATTGTAACCAATGTAACCACATAGAGGATGTCAAGGCTGCTCTTTTATCACTGGAAAAAGCACAGAGTAAAAAATATTAGTGTGACCCTAGGCTTGATACTGCTTGGGGAGCGTATCAGCACAGCACCTAAAAAAAGAGATTTGTTCAAAGGCATAAAACTGTACTTTTGAACAGCAAATTTATGAGGAATTCATATCTTCAGTCGTACAGGAACAGCACAGTGCTTTTTATGGATCTGCCAGAAATAAAACTAATTATTTAAGAGTTAAATTAAAATGGATGATTAGATTTATTTAATTCATTATTAATATTATTAATGAATGAAATGTTAAAATGATTATGATTTAATCATTAAGAACCTTGGCAAACGTGTTAATACAGATTCCTATCGGAAGCTGCTAAACAAAGCTGCTAAATGCAGTGTTCTTCAAAAGTGTCCTGTTATGGTATTTGATTACTAATTAAACAAACTGCTTGATTTGGACATTGTCTCTCTAAGTTACAAGCAAACAGACGGTAATGCTAGAATTGGCATATTTTTCAATTGGTTCGTAAAGATTTTTCCACACATCCTTTCTTCAAGGGAGATTAGGGAGGGATTTGTCACACGTTTTATGACAGATCAGGAGTTTAACCTGTTTGGACAGTTTCCACCTGTCAAACATATTTGTTTTAACACTAGAATTAATGATTTTCCAGTCCTAGATGAGTTTTTTTTTCACTTCTGGGTCTGTTTTCTATATATATACAGTATATAACAATTCTAACCTAGTTTTTTTTTATACTAGCCAATTACACAAACACACAAAACATGAGAATCCTTTTAAAATAAATGGTTCAGTAGCTATTTTGGGGCTTGTTCATCAAAGTAAGAATTCAACTGTGAATTCTCATCAGTTTGGGTTGTTATCTTCAGGTTGCTATGCTCTGATTCTCTACTCCTTATTCGCCAAAATGAGGATTTCTATAACGAAGACACGACTGCACCAGTAGGCATCTCTTCCATAGCGTGGAATAGTCAGTCAAACAGTAGGATCCCTGCCATCAGCCCCCTAATTCGCAACTTCAAGCTGGCAAAGTAAAACTGGCAAATGAGTCACAATATGCTTTGCCAAATTCTCTACTGCGACAATGATCGTTTGATAAGAGAATACCGTCTTTAGCTCTTAAAGAATCATTACTATGGAAAATGGTCGAATGCATTTTGTAAATTAAACAAGAAATGAGTTTTGAGATAAGATTGCTAATGTTTGTTTATTTTTAACTTAAAATTTCCTAGTTAAAAAAACAAACAAACAATTGTTTGCATGTGAAATTGCTGCTGGCCACTTTAGGTGTGAGAAGCAAGTCTCCTCTGAAACTCAAAATGATTGTATGAAAACAGCTATCCAGTTATCTGCTGTGACTTTTCAAGAGCGTGTGACCCTACATTTTACACTTAAAGGTAAAAGGACAAAAACTGACCCTGCAGATTATTCTGCGTACTATTCGTTTAAAGGGGATCTAAGGGCCAATTTTCTTTACTTCAGTTCCAGTGCTGAGATCCCATTCATTTCCTGCTTCCGCTTCATGATCATAAGGGAGAAAATGCAGAAGCATTTTTTCTGAACTAATACTGCTTCTTTGTTTGTTCATCCAAGAGAATTTGAAGAGGAAGCAGGAAGTACCCATAGGTTTTATCCAGTGTCACCCATACAATGCTCTCAATCTTCAGGTCTCTGACGCCTGCCAAGAACATGCTCCCATTAATTAATCAGTAACACCAGAAAAAAAAAATCTCCCATTTAGAATGGCATGGCAGTTATTTCTACACTGTAACAAATGTTATCTTTGAAGCTGAATGCCTGATCTATATCTCTTTGTTTGTTAGTTTTTGTCCCAGTGTTTTCAATGGAAAGTTATTGAATTTTTAACATAAAATATTATGCTTTCTATAGATTCCTCACAGTTTTTTCACTGCAACATACCGTAGTGATATTTTGTGTACTAGTATTTCCCAATAATGATGATAAATACACTGAGCGCCCTCTTTTAAAGTTTTTAAAGCTAATTAGTGGAAGGAGTGTCTGAAAAATGGAATATTTCTGGTTGATCTCTTTATTAAAAGGTGTTATAAAGGTTTATTAACTAAAAAAAGGTCAGATATTCAGAACCTTATTACACTTTTACTGTTGGCCAGTCAGTTTAAACGAATGCTATCTTAACAACACTAATTCTAAAATAATTACCGTACTTAAGCTAACCTAAGAATTAAAATATTTTAGCAATGAAAAAATGTTAGTATCATTTTGATTTACATTTTTTTTTTAATAAAAAAAATTTGTACCTAGCAGACAGTCGTTCACATTTTGTTTTTCAAAATATGGACACGCTAATTGCATGAGACATCATCCTATGCAAATTCTATATTCTTCAGACTTGGAAATGAAATTATTTTGAGGTGGGGGTCTAGGGATGGAATGTTGGGTTAAAAATACAAAAAATGTTTTTACTTGATAAAATTCAGATATGTGCTCTGCATTGTAACAGAATACCTGTCTTGTATTCATTAAAGCAACTCTAAACCTCAGTCTTAATAATAGCAGCAATACCCAGATATGACAGTGGACAATAATACACTATAGAGAGAGAGGATTCCAAAAATACTCAATAGGAAGGTGAAAGTTAACAGCATTACATATATATAATTAAGATCAAGAAAGGAAAAATGGGACAAAATGTATTTTAAGCCTGCTCCCTATAGAATTTCCTAAGATGCTGGAATTTCTACAGCCTTTTACCTAGAAAACTCATCTGGGAATTGTGAAGGTTGAAAGGCTTGTTCTGGTGGAACCATGATAGGTCCCAGCTGCTGTGTCTTAGTTTCTGAAATCCTCTGCTGTCAGAAATACACTTTGCATTAAGAGATGTATTGTGCCAGGCTGATGGGACAGTCCATTTAATGATAGACATAATGCAAAGCACAATAGCTGCTGGGTGGCTTTCCATTCATTAACCCTGTAAGGGGAACTGCTAAACTTTCAATAGGCTCTGAATGGTGTTAAAAAGGTGTTCTCTATTTATGCTTTAAAAGGGGCTAAACACCAATACGCAAAGAGAAAGCAGTAAGGGAAATGTACCAGTTCGTTAGTATTAATAAGTAAATGAATTAAAAAGTTTTCCCATTGCTATATTATTATTATTTGGACTGAAAATTATCTCCTGAGGAAGCTGACTTTGTCGGTGAAACGCGTAGAGAGTTACCAGTCCACTGCGCAGAGACTTTTTACCTTGTTGAAACGCTGCTTGATTTTAACTTCTCATGTAAGTTACTACTGAATAAATTTATTTGTTATCTTTTTGGATTATTACATGGTCTTTCTCTTACTCCATTCCTGAGATACAATTACAAGAAGTTGACCTCATCTCCACATATACTCTTGTGTGATTTATGTGCCTCATATCCAGAATCTTCTGGTGAGTGTTTCCACAAAGGGGGGATAGGTTTACCCACAAAACCTCCCCTGCTGTATTCTACACAGCCATTGATATATATAATTGCACATCAGTGTCTGTCTGATAATCTGTGTATCAATCCACAGCACTTTATAGCACAGTGTTTACTGATTATTTTTCACTGATCATATCACTGTGTGTACTGCACCAGACACAGTTTATCTGTTATAAACAATATTACGCGAGGTATTTCCTCCCCTGTGTTTTCTACTTCTACTCCAGCACAACCTCACATTCGTCTCTTACGAATCACATCTCCTTTGAACCAGGTTGCCCACCCTGCTTGACCCTGCTGAAAATCATCCCTAGTCCAATCTTTTGCAAAAGTACATCTGTGGTGAGAAAATGTATTAGATCACTTCTTACTGGACACAATGGGAATCACTTGCAGGTATCTGATCTGAATCAGGTGGAATTATCATCGGGGAAGAGCACAGGGTCATTTTCATGGGATAACCGCACCTTACTCTGTTGGGTTTTTGCTGTTTAAAATTGAAGCACCACAGAAATTTTCTTGATCAAAGTCATAGCAACCAAAGTCAAATAGACACCAGTGAGCGGCATTCCTCTTAATATGAGTCTGGATGTTTAAAGTGGGCATGGAAATTATTTACACTGAGGAGAACAACTGAGAGACCACCAAACCATGTTAAGTTCAGAAGTGATGGTGAAAGAATCTCCTGTTTAGTGTTAGACCCAATGGTCAGTGTCAGGTTTTTGTTTGTCACTGTGAATGGAAGATGCTTGTAAGCTGTACGAAGAGCTGCATTCTCTGCTTGTGTCTGTCAGGTCTGAGGCTGCGTGGTGACACAAGGATAAAGTAACAATTAGCCTGAAGTGATGTGGTGTTGAAACATTCCTACAGATTCCCTTTTCTCTCCTTTCAGATCTTAAGATCTTGGCTGCCTGGTTGCAAAGCTAAGCTAAGTGCTGCTGCTGAGTCTCTCTTTCCATCTGGGTGGGGGTGATAGAGGCCAGGTGGCTACATTTGGGAACTGTCTGTCACTGGTTCTTGTAATGGAATGGGGGTGGGGGGTGCAGCTGTGAGTCCCCCTTGTTCAAGTAATTCTGGGCAGCTGTGTGGGGCAGCCAAGATTCCTCTCATACCAGCCAGCCTGGTCCTGTGACAGCTCAGCAACACCTGGGGGGCAGCCATTAAAAACTCCATGGGGATTGTGGAGGACACCTAATGCTCATGAACCTAGTCAAACTCTTAACAGATGGCAGGCAGAAAAAACCTTAGTCACTCCATGGCACACAAGAGGCCAGCTGTTCATACCCTATACCTAGAATTTGACTTCCCTTTAAGTTTTCTTTTTGTCATAAACTTGGTAATGAACCTGCCAACATTTATCTGTAAAGGCTGAAGGCTGGAATACGTCAAGTACAGTAATAGTATGGTCATTCCATTGAAGAATGTCTCAGTTAATAATTGTTATTCAAACAACTCCGTCTAACAGTTCATTTCCAGATTCAAATAGAAAGTAGAAACGCCACCTCTTTCTACCATGACTTCGATCTCTGTCCATCGAAATACTCCTGAAACATTTAAAAGACAGTTATTCTATCATTATGACAGTTATTCCTACAATGGTACTGGTAAAAATATTAACTTTCAAGTTGAATGCCTGATTTTTTTGTATCATTTCAATTTTTTAAAATTTATTTTTGCTTACAGCCATCTTTATCTGTAAATCAAACCATTCCACCCAATCCTGTTGTTGGAAGGAACTTTAGATAATACATATTCTTGAGGTGCCCCAGAATTTGGCTGCAAAGAGCAGATAGAGAAACTATGACTAACCATAACCAGTAAAAAATAAATAAATAAAAAATTAACAGATGGACATTTTTAAACAATTACTCCAAAGAGCAATTTTCTTTCTCGGGTGTAACTGTTTTTCAAGAAGTTAGGGTCAATGTGAACAGCCTCTCTAGAAGCAAACTGATAAAGGCAATGGAAAGGACACTTCTTAGATATCCAGCATTTAGTAGCTGCTAAGATGCTGTAGTGTCAGACAAGGGGCTACCAGTAAGACAGAATAGGGGCATGTCATCGCTTCTTTCTTCTGTGACAATGATGGATGAAATGTCAGAAACATTTTTCAGGAAGTGGATAATGAACAGAAGGTTCTTAATACGGGCTAAAGAGCGCTATAGGCAATATCCACCTGACATATGACCAAAATAGGCTAACCCCTCTGCTGACATACAGGGGAAGTATAAACAGTTTCTAAACTGTTTTCACTGATTTTATTAAACAAATATAATAAAATATATATAACTCTGTAATGAAATAGTACAGAACTATCAGGTGTACATGCATTTATACATATCTCTTCTTCTGCAAGAGGCCTCTTTACTTCCCCTTTATAACTATATTATATAGAGTCTTGCTCTCTTTACAGCCAGTAGTGACCCTTTAAACGAGCTAAAAACATGGGCATCTGGGGGGGGGGAAAGTTCTATCCTCCCAATGTGACCCTCTTTCCTTCTCTAAAATATTCCAGTGCCCACCATTTTGCTGCGTCATTATGAGGTGATGAAATGACTACGCCACCCCCTAGACACTAATGACTACAAAATGTAGATATTAGAAATCATGTTATGTAGAGGAACAGCAAAGTTTACATTGTAACTCCTGAAATCAGATTCCTAATGGATAGAAATTTGGAGGATTCCTTTGAAGGAACTGCAGTGATGGCTTCCTCTTCCCCTTAAAGTCGGCTCACTTTCACATGGGAAAGCAGGGGTGCAGAGATTCTTGCTTAAAGGGTCCACCAAACCCTTAGAATGACCTAGCAATTACTAAATAAGCTGATGCGTTCATTGCTGTCCCTTACCTTGCCTTAAAGTACCAGTAACTTGCTATAACATGGCAGTTATTTTTACATAATAGTGGTAAAAATGTTCTCTTTAAAGTTGAATTCCTGATTTTTGTTGTTTGTTTTTCTTCCTTGTTCTTGTATCCTTGTATTCTTGTATTCCTTGTTCTTGCAGTCATCTTTAAACTATCAAGTAAACAAACTCTTGCCCGGTCCTAAGGTTTTACCAACCCTTGGGAATTTTTTTACGGACTTTTTAAAAAAATAAAATACCACCTATCCAGACTTTTTTAGTGACATTTTATCATAAATACAAAATTGTAAATGTAAAATGAATTTCCTATGCAACTCAGTCCTACAAACATTGCCAAGTGGGGCTTATTTATGAAGAGTCAAACAGTCCCTTTTAGGTCTGAATTTGCATTCATTTGACGCTTCCTCATCATTGTATATTCAGCAAACCCTGCGATGTGTCAAATTCAGATGCTTATGATGGTTTCAGACTTCTGGAGCTGTTTTAACCACTTTGCCTCAAATGTCAGAGTCTGTTGAAGTAGAGCATTTAACAAGGTGTATTGCTCCAAATGTGGCAGTTTGACCTTGCCAGATCAAAGAGAGAAAATAGGGGGTTAATGGCAGGGCTCCCATATTGTGTAATGCAGTTGTTCATTCAAAAGTGACAACATTAACTAGGAATATGGGGACATGGAAAGTGATGTAAATATTTACTTTAAAAAATTAGATTTGAGGGTTGAACCCTGAAGTGCGTAGTTACCACTCTGATCTGGACCCTATTCATTGAAGCATTGTCCCTTGTTGGTCCTGATAAAACATTGATCATTCATCTCTCAATATGATTTTTCACTTGAATTATTAATAAAAAATGTTTTGAAGTGTGCGCTTCCACTGGATCTCTATTTTCTAGCCACAGTAGCAGAGCCATATACAGTATATTCCCTATTTATATATATATATATATATATATATATATATACAGTATATAAAGTCGTTTTTGATATATATTTTATTTTAATTGTGTCATGACGACTCTGTACTTCATTTATTTAACTGAAATGCAAAAGACGGGTACGGTGATGGCACAAAAAAAAAGTAGGTAGACAAAAATAGCCAATAACAGAATATTCCCATTATCGTGATATAATAAATGATCCACATTAATCAGAAATACATATTGCCCGTTTTAAAGTGGTGCTTTTTTTCTTATTATGGGCATATTATTTGCTAAGCTTTTTTGGTGGGGGGGGGGTGGGGTTCCACTCGAAAAACACTATTTCAGTCGAAAAATTTCGTTTCACCATTGAAAATTAGCCAAAGTACCTCCATAGAAAATAATGGGTATCGAAATTTCCCAAGCTTAACTGAAATTTATCACTGGATAAAATAATTTTTGATATCTTCGATATTGAATACTTCTATCAATATTGCAGTAAACAAAAAATATTAACCATTCGATCTTAGTAAATTTCATAGTCTATGTGGCCTTTAAAGGGGATTTAAACAATATTTGTGCTACAGCATGCAGTAAGACATCCCGCATAGAATGTTCACTTTTTAAGGAAAAAAATCTTTAATACACATACAGCTGGTTCCTGGAGGGATGTTAAAGGAATGGTAAGATGTAAAAAGGTTTTGAGATGATATTATTTTATTCAAAATATAATATGACCTTGTGCAGGACATCAGCGAGCGCATATCAGTCTGTGCGAAGTGAGCCGAAGGATTCGGAGCTCACTTCGCACAATCGTGAATTCCCCCCCCCCCCCCCCCCCCCCGGTCTTTCAGAGTTTACTGGGAGAAATCTCACATTTTTTTTTCGAGATTGAGTCTTTCAATCTTGATTTTTTACATTTTTGTGATGGATAGGTAGCCATAGTTTACATAAGTAGCATGGCTACCTTTCCATTGAAATTTATGAAAAATTGGGACCGAAAAACTCAATCTCAAGATCTCAAAAGAAATCTTGCGAGAACAGTGCAAGATTTCTCCCAGTAAACTCAGAAAGACCCAGGGGGTTATCTACTGAGGTGCGAATTCGACTGTTGAATTCGCAAACAGCGAATTTCCATAGTAAATCCGCTACAATTTCCCCATTGTAAAGTCACGACAATTTTTTAATGGTAAGATTGCGACAATGTTTCCATATTAAATTCGTGACTTCGACAATATTCTCATTATAAAGATGCGACTGCAACAGTAGCAGCCTATTGCGACTGTCTTTATCTGGCGAATTCGCATCGCAACAATTCAGACTTTAGGGAATAACATCCCCAGAGCGGTCTTTCTGAGTTTAATAAATTTCTATGAAGATCCATGGCACGACCTACCAGCAGTTGTTAAACGGGTCACATACAATAAATGCAATTGCATGGGACTAAGACTGCTAAGGATGAAAGAAGTATGAGGTCTTCAACAGGATCCAGTCAAATGAAATCTACTGTATATAGGCAAACTGGTTATCTGCCATCAATCCTATGTGTCTCTTTTACTCACACTAATAGGTAGTGACAGACCGATATGAGTTCCATCTGCAGTTAATAACACCTTTTAACATTTGCTTAAATCTATCAACTTAAAATATGTACACAATCTGCAATGGTAAATAGTGTTTTTATAGGGTACATGTATCATCATGCACTTATAGGAATCATTTTAAAAAATGCACCCATTTTCCTTTGCAGTTACTGAAGACTGAGGGCCTTATTCACCATTGTGCGAAGTGGGCTGCGAAGCCTTCGGCTCACTTCACACATGGTGTTATGCGCCCGCTGATGTCCTGCATGCGGACATCAGAGAGCGCATTAAAGGGATTCCAGTCCCGGCGAGGAGACTCGAGTGCTCTTGCAGAGACTGAAATTCCTTTAATGCGCTCGCTGATGTCCGCGTGCAGGACATCAGCGGGCGCATAACACCATGTGCGAAGTGAGCCTAAGGCTTCGCGGCTCACTTCGCACAATAGTGAATAAGGCTGTGAGTGCGTTGTTAAATAATATCTGTTTTATTAATAACTACTGGCAATTATCATAACCGCCATTTTTTTCCCCCAATCATTTTAACATGGTCATGGAACTCCATGGTGTCTATTAATATCCCTATAAATTACAGAAACAGTACCTTATCCTCTATATATTCATTTCTATGGTGTCATTGAAGTACAGACATGTAGTATTTCTTATACAATATATTGTGCATAAAAAAAACAAGTCAAATACAAACACTTTCCATTTCCTGTCATAGAAAAAATCAAAGAAGAGCAACATTTTTCTTGCTCAGTAAATTTTTCATTCCACGTGTTCAAACTTAACCGCGGTGCTCATTATATCAGTATCTCTTCTGCTAAATTGCTCCTGTGCTTTGGGCGTCATATCCTAGGTGTTCACCTTAATGGTTCAGATTGTAGGGATAAGAGTGGGTTTAAGTGATTATAGGCGGGTGTAACATTACAGGAAAGTGCTAAGTTAACTTCAAACAAGAATCAAGTTAGGAAAGAAACTCCTTCCCCCAGCACGCTAGTATATCTGATATTTACAGACAATGCAGGTGCACACCTGCGTGCAGGCAACAGGGTGACCCCTTCCCTATATGCCTCCAGCAGACAGGAGAGATGGGAAGGACTGTGCCACTTAACCTCCCAGAACAAAACACATACACATGTAACAGTGGCTATTTTGTTAAATGCTGGTATATATTTTGATCCTCAGAGACCTTCTGAAACAGGTCAAAGCCTATTCCATGTGTTACAATAATATAATGTTTATTTAAAGGCCACATTATTCTTTGTCTATGGGAACTGTTTTTTATTGTATTGCGCCCAGACCAACAGCACAATAATGTTGTCTCACCGCTGGCTGTTTGTGCCCATGGAAGTTTTAGTGTAAAACTGTATATAAAATATAGATTTATTAATATGCGTGCATATGAACACATTTAAAGGAGAACTGAACACATGTTTTAGTAGCGGTGATTCTGAAGGGTGGGGGGGGGGGTACGAGATACTTACAATGCGTTTCTTCACTCCAGCACTGCCTCCTGCTAATCTCAATGTCACTTCTTGCTTTTGTCTACTTCTTTTATATTTTATCAAACTAAATTTTTCGATAAACTGATGATCAAAAATAAATTTTGCAGCAAAACAAAAGACTAATTAGGGGCACATTTACTAGAGTCGAACAGGTTTTTTTGACTAGTAAATGCAGAAGAAACAGCCTATATTTAACAACATCGATGTTTTCTCTTATTTACTAAACTGTTCAAAACCATTTTTTTTTCTCCCAAAAGAATTCTACACCCTCAGGCTGGGCGAAAACCCATTATTCCCTATGGAAATGGTCCTAGTATTTAGGCTAAATCCAAAATATTTCCCCTTTGAAAAGACACATCAATATGGATATGGATCTGTAATGGAAGGAACCCTCATAGAAAACCATTTCACAGCGTTCCCCTGTTAACAGATCGATATTTATCAATAATGATTTATTTCGATTGGGAAACGTTTTTATCAATCCTTGGTAATCAGATACATTGAAAAATACAGGGAAACAAAAACTGACAGCGAAAGGGGGTAAAATCAATCGAAATGGTCGTATCGGTCTTAGTAAATTTGCCCCAACTTAGATTTCACAAAATGTACTGCTTATACTGTATATTGATTTACATTAATTTAGTTCAAGTTAAGGTGGTCATACCCAAATAAACGTACACTTTAATGCCCAGTAATTTTATATTGGGCATATAATATGTATTTATAAACATGCACAAACATGATGTGGGCAGAGTTATGTTCAAAGTGGTGCTAGAAAGCTTATTATAAAATATAATAGAGTGGAAGAGCCTAATAGTGCCTGCATGATCTCTGCAAGAGGTGAGCTAATAGTGTACAATGTGTGAAAAACAATAACAAACACACTACAAACTGAGAATCACTGGGCTGTGACAAGACATTTCCTTTCTGTCATTCAGCATGACAAGATGTATCACTTAGTCCTGCTCTGCCTTATTTCTACTTGCACATAAATTACTGGTTTCTGTAGTTAAAGGGACATTATTGCCTCCAAATGAATATGAATAAAATACATTTTTTTGTGTGTTATCCTTGTTTGTAACTGACCCAATTTATAAATATTGTATATAATTTGTAAAACATCTTTAACAAGGCATTACTGTAACTCTTTCATGTCATAGTTTATCATCAGTTGTGCTGATTAGAATGTTCATTCTTCCTACAGCTGATTGGACAGACAGAATGTAAGATCCAATCAGATCCTGTAGGGAAAAAAGGGGACAGACTACCTGTTTATAAATGTATTATTATTAATCACTTTATAATATATAACTTTGTAACTAAGAACTTATATCTGTCCACTTCATTAGTCATATACATTTGTTATTTACCTTGGTCCTGATGGGGGTTTAGTGCCCTATCTAAATGCCAGGAGGACACATATTAATACACTGCCGTACTGTGTGGCAAAAGTTAACATCTGTGTGTGCCATATTTATTAAGGAGCTAAACAAACAGCATTGTAATAGCATTAAACATCTAAACATGTGCTTGTACGCCAGCTTCCTATGGCGTTTAAAAATGTTGCATACCAATGGGGGCACATTTACGAATAGGTTTTTTGACTAGTAAATGTAGAAGAAACAGCCAATATTTAACAATATCACTGTTTTCTCCTATTTACTAAATTGTTCATTTTATCCCCCAAAAGTATTCTCCACCCAAAAGTATTCTCCACCCTCAGACTGATTAA
The DNA here is from genome assembly GCA_019650415.1 of Pipa parva. Classification (NCBI taxonomy): domain Eukaryota; kingdom Metazoa; phylum Chordata; class Amphibia; order Anura; family Pipidae; genus Pipa; species Pipa parva. Next base: position 16,560 of record WMED01005599.1, read on the forward strand.
AACCCATTTATAACTTATCATGGGCAAAATTTATTAAACTCAGAAAAGATGTTTGGGCTTTTCTGAGTTTAATAATTTGGGAGAATGATTTGAAGTTTCTCCCGGTAAGTATCGCAAGATTTGCCTCGTGCGATACTTACCGTGACAAACTTTTTTGATTAAATAAATCCATGGAAAGGTAGCTATATTGTATGGCTACCCTTTCCATGGATATATTTAATTTAAAAAAAGTTTGTCATGGCAAGTATCACACGATGCAAATCTCGCGATACTTACCGAGAGAAACTTCAAAGCCTTCTCCCGATTATACTTGAAAAAGCCGAAAAGGCTTTTTCGAGTTTAATAAATTTCGCCCATATGGAGTTGGTCCTGTCATTTAGCCTAAGTCCAAAATATTTTCCCATCAAAAAGAGATATTGATATCAATCTGTAATGGAAGGAACCCTCATAGAAAATCATTGCAAAGTTCCCCTGTTAATATCGATATTTATCAAAAAGTACAGGGAAGCAAAAATTGCCAGCGTTATGGGGTAAAATCAATTAATATGGTCAAATTGGTCTTAGTAAATATGCCACCATTAGATGTATTCTCCAAAAAAGCAGAGCCTAACGCAAATGTAATATTTCATGGCATTCCAAATGAATGCAAAGGCATCATCAGAATATTCAGAAACATTACTGCTTCATCAAAACCCTAATGTGTGGTAACTGGACAGTGATTAGCATTATTCCTTGTAGCTTTGGGTTCAATTCCACCCTGGCCCTTATTCATGGAGTTGTATGTTCTCCATGTACTTTCCTCCCACAATCCAAAAACAAATTAGGTTACTTGAGGCCTGTTAAATTGGTCCTAGTCTGCATCTGTTTAGTTATGTAGGATTGTAAGCTCCACGGGACAGAGGCTGAAGTGAATGGTAAAACTCTGTAAAGCTCTACTGAAGATGGTGTTTTAATATACTTCCTGGCATACAGACTGGCTTCCAGTATTAAAGGGACACTATAGTGCTGAAATAACTGCACACATACATATAAAACTGCTTTATACTAAGCCAATTGCTGACACAAATAGTTAAAAAAATTTAGAGAAGAAATAATACTTTCCATTTGTTACCTTTAATTAGTTTTTCTGAGAGCTGACATCACCCCCCTCCGCTTCCCCTCCTCTTTCTTTTCTGCAAGTCAGACAACATGAGAAGAAAAAGTTGCCTGACTGCTATTGGCTAAGAAGTCTACTGACCTTCTGGCCACATAAATTAAGTTGGAATGCAGGAGATTACAGAGGGAAAGCTGACTTGTGCACATGTGCTAAATAGTAAGTAGGGCAAAAATGTCCGGGGAGGATACCTATTCATGGAAAACTGCCAGTGCAGATCACACACACATTTCCTGGGGCAGGAGTTTATCAGTGCTGCCTACTCAATCATTCTGTGTCACATGAAACAATTACTGGGGAGAAACACTTATCACTAAGGAATAGTACTGCATATGTAAAGATGTAATTTGACTATAGTTCCCCTTTAAGTACCAAAAAACTAAAATTGAAACTTAGTGGTCGAACCAGTCCTGATATGATTAAGCCAAGACAAACAAGCTGAATTCTTTTTAATGAAGCAACCTAGCAGTAACATGGTGTATTTGCTTAGAATGAATTTTACGGTTAGAAACTACTGATATTCCTAAAGTAAAGTTGAAATTGTCAGAACAGGTTTTTCCTAACAAAGAATTCACTTTTGCAGGCCACTTTTCAGAAAAATGAAATCCTATTTTTAGAAAGCTCCCATACTGTTAATCTTAAAAAAACAAAACTCGGTTTGGTGAATTGGGTGAGTGCACTTTATTTATTTTACTGTGTGTGTTGCAGCCAATCACATGTTAGAAAATATAAAAGCCAACAAGACTTTCCACTATATATATACAATATTTCTCCCAGCCTAATAATATCCACAAATATGCATGTTTAATGGTATGTGAAATCACTGCCTACAACTCCCACAATTCCCTATGAAACTGGCAGTATGATCCCCTGTTCAGTTAAGCAACAGTAGCTTAACAACAGCATACACACAAAGAAAGGGATTTGTAGCTAAACACATCATGGGGGAGATTTATAGAAAAAACTAAATGGTTGAAAAGTGTGAAAAGTTAGATTTTTTTACTTTTCTATTATTTTGCCTATGTATAAAAACATTTCCAATGCTTTGCCCGATATGGCCTTTTTTGGGAGAATATTTCTTCCCCCCAAGTTCCCCATTTCACTTTAGCACTATTTAATTTGTTCACCTCTTTTCAACTGCCGAATATCACACAAAACTATTCAGCACTCTAGACAAGTCATTCATATAGGAACCAGTACCACTGACATCCTAAGCAACAAAGAAATAATTCAAGAGCCAAAACCAGCAACAAGACTATCCAAACATCAAAGGAAACAGCAACAAAGTATCCTAAATGACCAAAACTAGCAACAATGTGTCCTAAACGACCAAAACCAGCAACAATGTGTCCTAAATGACCAAAACCAGCAACAATGTGTTCTAAACCAGTGATTTTCAACCTTTTTTGAGCCGCGGCACATTTTTTACATTTACAAAATCCTGGGGCACACCACCAACCAAAATGACACAAAATGACACTCTGGGAACCTGCAAAGGAATTGGCGGGGCAATCTGGGGCAGGGAGAACAATCAGGAGCTGAGGGCTAAAAATTAAGAGTGGGGTGGACAGCAGGAGCTTGGAGGGGCAAATCAGGGGCTTGGAGGGGCAAATCAGG
>WMED01005600.1:0-19327 GCA_019650415.1 Pipa parva
ATTTCATGATTGCACTATTTCAAATTATTCTAATTCGTTGACCAGCACTTGTATATGTTCCATGCTAAAATATTGCTTGTAGCTTACTATGTGAATTGTTTTGTTTTTTTAATGGACGCTAATAAAATTAGAATTTTTAAGAAACAGCAGTTAATCTTATATTTTATGGGTTTTTAGCCTTACAGTACCCTGAGGCATTTAGTTGCCCTTTTGCTTCTTTAAGGGCTAAGATTTTTCTTCCAGTTTCATGAATCATCAATGCGTCTGCTAAAATATCTAACATAGGGTAAACTTTACCCTGTAGTACAATAAATATCACGCCATTCAAAATATCCAAAGTTCTATTTAAAAAACACTATTGCTCTAGCATCAAATGACTAAACTCCATTTTTAGATTTCTTTTTTCCATAAGTAAACTTTTGATTAAAGGGAAAACTAATTTAGTTGCCCATTCCCGGTCGTAAGGGCTCACTCAATAGTTTTGCAATTTGTAAAAAGCAAAATCTCAAGGACTCTTAGACAGCAGACTGAGGGGGTTATTCTCTTAACTCTGAATTTGACTGGCGAATTCTCAAACAGCGAATTTCAATAGCAAATCTGTGACTGCGACATTTCTCCCATTGTAAAAGTCTCGAATGCAGCAATTTTTAAAATTGCAGCTGCGAAAATACTTCCATAGTAAAGTCGCAACTATGAAAATATTCTCATTATGAAGACGTGATCGCGACAGTAGCAGACTATTGAAACTGTCTTTAGCTGGTGAATTCACACCTTTACACAAAAATTCGGACGTTAGAGAATAACCCCCTTAATATACCGATACTATGGTTACTATGAAGAAATAGATTTCTCACTGCAGAAGAGGGTTCCGGGAAATGAAACTAATTGTCAGTAGAATTGTAAATCTATGAGTAAAAAAAATGAACATCATCCCTCACCCTCTGGCATAATATGATGGGATGTTTAGTTAGCGAATATATGTCACCGTATTGAAAAATTACCTTTAGCCATCAAATTTATTTCTCTAGGGAGCTGATGCAGAATTATCCAGGAACCAACAGATTCCACCAAGTTTCTGTTTTGTATGTTTATTCATATGCTAATAAGAAGTTTAACCAATTGGGTTACAAACAGACAAATTTTATAGCTGAAGTTACAACAGGCAGTTTTTCTCTATGATGTCAGCAACCTCGAATACCTCGCCGTTTACTTGTCCTAAGTAGCTTAATACTCATAGCCACCTATGTCAGAGGTTTCAAACAGTGCAATCATGGTTCCATTAAAAGAAAATAGAGGGTGTCAATGCACCAGAAAAACTTGCAAAGACTTGATCCTGTGCAGCCATTTGGTAACCAATTCTTCACAGTGCATGGGTGATTTGGAGAAAAACTTGGTAAACTTAGATAAAGGAGGCCAGGTGGAGATCCTGTACGAGGGTCCATGATACTCAAACAGAAACTAAAGTCTCTTGTATGAGCCAATCAGCATGGCATACACTGTAGCGCCACGTTAGGGGATTGAGGGGCGTGTTCTTAAGCTCCTGCTTTCTGCAGCACAAGTCATTTTAGATTGAAATAAAGGACTCCGGCTTCCAGAGGGCAAGTTCTTAGCTTACTTAATAGGCTTAAAGGGGAAGTAAAGCTTTCTGATGCCTGTTGGATTTTTAGTGAATTAAGCATTTGTTCAACCATGGGCAGACCTTTGGGGAGACAGCCCCCTCTTCTGAGCCAGTGCACGATCTGGAGATTTTTTTCATTTGACAATATGTTTACTACTACTCAGAACTGGTATAAGACATTTTAATTTTAACCAAAATCATGGTATTTAATTCTATGGGGGGTATTTATCAAAGTATAGTAACAAAAGTTATATCGATATTGAATCGATATCACTGATTTCGGTATTTTTTTAAGCCCCTTGCAACAAATTATTGTTGTCAAAAAATATTCACCAGATTGAGGGTGGCGATACCCATTATTCGCTATGGGAGATAGCTGCCCAAACTAAGTCCCTTAGTTTTTGCACTGAAAAAAGGTGGCAATATTAAAAAAAGTAAAGAAAGAAAAGGAACTCCATTGAAAGCAGTGTAGTAGGCAGTGAATTTAACATGGCGACAATCTTTTATATCGGTCACAAATATAAATTTGGTGCAAACAAAAAAAAAATTGCGACTGAAAAACTCACAGAAAATGTCATGAAAAATGGCAGCTAAAATCGAGCAGTGGCGAATAGTTGTTGCATTATCCACTGCTAAGTAAGGGCAAACATCTTTGGACAAACACGCACTCTATTAAAGTACCAATAACACCAGAAAATAATATTGCCCATTTAGATTGGCATGACAGTTATTCCTAAACAGTGCTAATAATTATACTGCCTATAAAGTGTAATTCTTAATTTGCTGCTGTCATCTTAAATCTGTTGGGTAAATAGTTCATTCTGAAAGTCTAATTGTTTTGGTGGAACTTTACATAATATAATGTAGATAATATATCTTTGTAAAGTGAAGGCACACATAGGCACAAATAATATATGTTACATTTTTTTGTTGAACATCTTTTTTCCTATACGATCTAAAAATAAATAAAAATGATAAGAAATGTATTTTATTTGTGAACGTGCAGAGAAGTTTCCGGTTACCAGCCTTTTAAAACTAAGGATGGTTTATAGATTAAGTGCAAATAAAGCTAAATCCTTTTCAAAGATACTCATCATGAGATTTGAAGTATTTAAAATAGGATTACATGAAAGTAAAATAATATCAGAGATGAGTTTCGGTAATCTGCTACTAAATAAAAAGACCTTTTCTGGGACAAACTTCAAATGGAATAAACACATCAAAGTGGTTTCATTATTTACTGCAAAAATGGTATGTTAAAAGAGCCTGACAACTGTAATGTGTACAAGTTAAGGCTAGGGTCACAGTGGCGTATAGGTGCACATCGTTTAAAAAAAAAAGCGTGTCGCCAAAAAACGCCAAAAATCTGTGTTGCAAAAAACCATTGAAGATAATGACTGATACATGTACAATATCACACTTGCGTTTCATAGAAAGGAAATGCTCTAGAATGCTTCATGTCCTGTTTTTGTAAGCATATGGACACAAACAAGGTGAATGGATTAGGAGCAACAGGAATTGAACAATAGCGGTCACACAGGGAAGAAAAGCGATGTATAAATGCTACTGTTTATATATAAAACTTGCTCTGAAAATATGCCAGTGTAAATGCTTTCTTTGTTTAAAAATGACACGCACTAATAGGTCAGTCTGACTCTGGCCTTAAGGAGAAATAAAGCTAATTAAAATTAGGGATTATTCTTAAGTAGGGGCAAGGGAATTACTTACTGTTAGGGTTTACTGAATCCAGTGCTGCATCTTGCTCTCACTAGCCAATCTGTTTTACCCCGCAGTAACGCGATCCTTTTCACTTCCTGTTGAATTTTGGTAAGTTGTAAAAGCGTAGAAGCAGTTTTACATGAGGATTCTGCTTCTGTGCTTGCTGAAAATCCAACAGAAAGCAGGAAGTGAAGAGGATTGCATTGCTGTAATGTAAGACATATTGGCTTTCTAGTGAGAGATGAATTCAATAAATCATGTCGGTAAGTACTTCCCCCATCCCCACTTAAGAATAATCACTAGTTTTAACAAGCTTTAATACTCCTTTAACTTTCCTGAGAGCAGACAGTTGAATCACCATCATGTTAATAACTTAATTAACGTTTGCCATTGAAAACAGCTTGCATTGTACGGTATTTGTTAGTAGGAGATCTGCAAGAAAAGTTTTGGCTATTAAACTCTGAAAGAGCTAGAAACACCAGCCCATTGATTCCAGCGCCATCACATATATTAATATACAGTAGCAACTGCTGCCTTGATGGAACTTTTTAGATTGTTTATGACATTTCATTGCCGATACTTTTACCCTAAATGCCCTGATGTCCCCTGTCCTGAGTGCTAAAGGTCATAAATATTTTTAAAGAATGACAAGAAGTTAATTTCTAACCTTTTTAAAAACTCCATGTATTCTGTGTGCTTGATGAGGCCCGTCCGCATCATTATAGTTTGAAAACATTGTCGATCGATGGCCCACAGTTTCACATTCGTAAGTGCTGCAAAGAAGATGGAAAAACATGTTACTATATTGGTATCTGCAAGATAATGGCCTATTGTTCTAACTAGTAAATGATACCAAAATGAATTCTTCTGATAATTCCAGTAAACTGCTCAGACTTACTACATAAACTGATATTTTGCACCAGTGGTTTAATTGGTGGTTCAGTTATACAGAGAGCTTTCAATGGGGGCCTTTCAAATGCTAGTGAAAAACAGCTATACATAGGGGCTTCTTGATCAGAGAGAATTTGACTGTCAAAGTAAATTCTCATCACTTCGGTTGGCTACACCCTGATTGTCTACTCCTTATTGACTAAACAGAGGATTCCCATAGCAAGTCAGTGACTGCGGAAATATTCCCATAGTAAAGTCGCGACTGCGCCAGTAGCCGTCTATTGTGTAGTGTGTGACTGGTGTTAGCTGGCAAAGTCTCCATGAATTCACACCTTTACAAGAAAATTCGGACTTTAGTCAATAACCCCCATAGAGTTTGATATTTAAAGTCCAGCTGCCTCCTGCTCTGTATAACTTGATGATTTCTTATCTTCTTGACAAATGCTGTGATCCCCTTCACTTCTTGTGTGTTTTGGCAAATTGAGAAAGCGCGGGGTCAGTTTTACATGAGAATTTTTGCTACTACACTTCCTCTAATCCCCAAAATACACAGGAACAGGAAGTGAAGGAATAATAGGACACCTGGCAAGCTAAATTCTACCAAGAATTTAACTCGCAATGTAGATTTAAATGGCTACATTGTCCTGCTACAGCAACACGGAGCACTTATGTCAACAGAAAGGGTCTCTTGTAGGTTCAGTTGCCTCCCATCTTAAGATTCTCTAGACTGCCTGGAACAATCCAGTCACCTTTGTTACACAACTTATTCCCTTGTGTTATCCCATTTTACAATGTATCTTAAATACAATTTGCAAAGTGTTTTTACAGAAAGCGCAAGGAACATACTGCTTTGCCAGTTCCCAATCGCTAGATAGTAAAATCCAAACTACTTGCATTTGTTGACCTGTAGCCAACCATTGGAAAATGATTTAACACTGGGGAATAATCTGGAGTTGGAGATCAGTTTTATTTTTTTGTATTAAGACGCTCAGTAAGTGCACTGCTTTACGCAAAGCAATTTTATTTGATGGTGCCATGTGTACTTTAATATTAAATTACATAGAAAAATGACAGATGAAGAAACACATAATTAATGTATAACATTTTAAGAGCAATACAATCCCCACTGTAACATTAAGTGGTAGACGTTTACACTCCATTTCACGCTTCTTTCATAGGCTTGACATTTACTGCAGGTTGTACACAACACAGCAGGTTACAAAAGGAACATTAATAAATGCCAAACAACATAAGGAACACAGATCTTATTCGTTTGCTAAATATGTCTAACTGTGGGAATTATATGTAGCACTCGGTCTTCCCAGAAAGTGACACTTGTTTTTGACATACAGCTATTTAAACCGACAATCAGATCTTTCAGCAAGTCATGGCTAACATCTGGAATGAGCAAGGACTTATCTGAACTGTAAAGTATAAAGGGAAATAAAAGGAAAAATATAGATAATTGATCACTAGGCAATTTATGAAAAATATAAATAATATTTGATTTTTTTTTTTTAATTTGCCTCTTCATAATTTTATGTAGTATTTTTCTTATTGTTGCAATAAACTGACCCAAGGCTGGTAGGATGTATAATGCATCCGATCATTCCTTCACTGACTACTGCTTCGTGAATCAGTTTGCTACATTTAGATACAAAGAAATATCATCTGCGGACTCATGGTCTCCTCAATGTAACAATCATCATACATCATATTCTTTATATCTGGCAGGGTCTCGCACCAAGAGATTGCTAGGTATAATTTAAGGAAGAGCAGTACTAAACTAATACAAATATGAGAATGTACAAGGGAAAAATACATAAAAGGAACCTTTAGAACTTGGTGAATTTTTGAATGGTATTTTTCGCCTCAGTTTCAAAGAAATGTATCAAAGAATATATTAAAATATTACCTGTAATAGAAGATAGAATAAAGTTTATTTCCTGGTTATGATATGATAGCCTTTACAATTTAGGGGGGAATTCACCATTCAGTGAAGTGAGCTCCGAAGCCTTCGGCTCGCTTTGCAAATGGTATTATGCACATGCTGATGTCCTGCGAGCGGATATCAGCATGCGCATTAAAGGGATTCCCGTCTTGGCGAGACCAAAAGAGTTGCCTCGCCGAGACGGAAATCCCTTTAATGCGCATGCTGATGTCCGCACGCAGGACATCAGCGAGCGCATTATACCATTTGCGAAGTGAGCCGAAGGCTTCGGAGCTCACTTTGCTGAAAGGTGAATTCCCCCCTTACTCTGGGTAATTTACTCATGGGACACACCCTGATTGTTTTATTTTTAAAGATAAACAAACTGTTAGATATTGAATCTTTCCATGACTGTTATGGACTTTCATGAATAAGCCCCTCAGTGTAGATTGAGACACTTGTTCACAAAAATGTTTCAGGCAGTGTATTACTTTGTTAAAAAAAAAATTACATTTCTGTGTATACTGCATTAAGATAAATGACAAATTTAACCATGAATTCTGAATAAGTACTGGTATGACACAGTATTAAATGCTATATTTAAATTATGTTTTTGTATTTTTATAAAATTTATATATCATTGCTAGAATATGCAGCTCTGAATATTATAACAGCACATTTATAATGTATATTATATTTATCATATTATATGAATATAGTATAGATATAGAAGAACAAAGCATGCATCACAGTGTAATTGAAGTAAATTAAAAACAAACATGAAAATGCATCTCTGCTTAAAGGAACAGTCTGGGCAAAATTGAAAAAAATGCATATGTTAGTAAATACGAATTACAAACTTTTATTAAATGCATTTTATTTTCAATTTTGGCCCTAAAATGAAATATCTTACCTGTTTAGAAGCACTATGTAGCACTTCCGTGTTTACGATTCCATCTTCATCTGCGCTGCCGACTCTAAGGTGTCCTGGAGCTGAAACACGTTCTTCTCCTTTCAGTCTGCAGCCTGGCGCCGGCATCTCCTAATAGTCACATGGGAGAGTGGCGCATCATCAAGGGGAGACGGGTTGATGATGCGCCGCTCTCCCATGTGACTATTAGGAGATGCTGGGCAGCACACTAACAGAAGAACACGTTTCAGCTCTAGGACACAGTAGAGTCGGTGGCACAGATGAAGATGGAATCATAAACACGGAAGTGCTACATAGCACTTCTAAACAGGTAAGATATTTCATTTTAGGGCCAAAATTGAAAATAAAATGAGTTTAATAAAAGTTAGTAATTCATATTTACTAACATATGCATTTTGTTTCAATTTTGCCCAGACTGCTCCTTTAAGTGCAAGTGATGAATGAGACAAGATGAATGAGAATGAGACTTTTTGACAAAAGTCCAAATAATCACATAGAGCTGTGAATTTGCCTCTAGTCTCTACTTCCTTATGTTTGCTCATTGAGCAAAGTCTGCGAAGTAGCAAATATGCAACCAGTTTGGGCGACTATGCGAGTTTTGATCTTATGGAGCTATTAGCATCATTTTGCGTGTGCCTGCACAGGTGCTTCTACTATTGACTAAGAGTCACTGAGTGGTGCTAAGGTGCGAATGTGAATAGGTGAACTGCTCTGAATTCACCTGTTTGACTTTGCTACTTCAAACTGGTGAATTGGGGGGCTGATGACAGGGCTCCAGTGTTATGTAAGGTGACTATTAATTTGAAAAGTGACAATGGTGACTGCAGCTAAATGACAATATGATCTAGGGACAAGGTGACATTCAAATAGATAGAATATTCACACAATACAGTTAGTGGGATATGGTGAGACTGACATCAGTGCCCTTCACTTGTCAAATTAACCTCACTCCACATGACTTCTCATCCTACTTCTATTGACTGACTACACCACACTACGCATATGACAGCAATCACTGCTGTCTGCCTTTTCAACAAGCGTATTCTCCATTTAGTCAATAGTGAGAAGTGAATTTGCGACTATTTTGACGATGCGTACCAAATTGTAGCGAAGTGAATTCGACCGATGAATTTGCACTTTAGTCAGTGACACTCAAGAAGTTTGGAGGACCCTGTCCCACAGAGCTTACAATCTAAAAGCAAAGGAGACTTTCTTAGAAGGAGAAAAATACAGTTTTCTTAACAGCTCCTACAAAATGTGCCCAAAAAACTATATACAGTTACACTAACACTGCCGCAAATATTATTTTTTTCTATTCTTGTTGAAAGTTACTTTTCTGCATCATATGTGAATAGTAAGCCAATAGATTATTAAATAACCATTGCCTGCATTCTTTTAGTGAGAATAAACATGTATTATAAAATCAACACATCTCCTGCAACTGCCATATTTCCTTCACAAACTATATTAAAAACTCCTGCCAGAACTGACATGTATTATAAATTAAAATTTCAGAGACACACGAAGAAGACAAGCACACTTTTCATTTAGTGGCCAGGGTTTCCTACACAAGGGATATCTGTCATGCTGAATATTGGATTGAATAACATTACAGTTATTATTAGCATGAAGTTAATATAACAATGTAAGCACAAGGCAGTGATGCTAACAAAAAAAACCTGATTGATAGTGAAAATAAATTATTTTAAATTAAAAATAAAAAATGAACTATTTACAAAGCTATATCTTGTTGTGGGATTACCGTTAATGTAAGTTTACAAAAACATGTGTCTTAGAGGATGGATTATATTTATTAAAAAACAATAATAGCTTTATTAGTTCTCATAGTAACATAGTTTATAAGGCTGAAAAAAAGAAACAAGTCCGTCCAATTCAGGCTATTTACCAGCAATGTTGATCCAGAGGAAGGCAAAAAAACATGAGGCAAGAGCCAATTATTCTCATATTAGGGAAAAAAATCCTTCCCGACTACAAATATGGCAATCAGAGTTATTCCCTGGATCAAGATCCCACCTCCAATTATCTAGAACCCATATCTTGTAATGTTTTTACACTGATGGAAATTATCTAAATCCCCTGTTAAACTTTTTAATGGAATCAACCATGACAACTTCTTCAGGCAGAGAGTTCCATAGTTTCACTGCTCTTACAGTAAAGCATCCACTTCTATGTTAGTGCAGAAACTTTCTTTCCTCTATATACAGAGGATACCCCCTTGTTATACTTACAGTTCTTGGTATAAATAGATTGTGGGAGAGATCTGTACTCCGTATAACATAGTAAATACAAGCGATATATTGCATTATAAACTTACATGTTAAAACATTTTTTAATGCATTATAGCTGTTCATAACCAAGCTGGTGTAGACCCCAGCAACCAAGAGACTATTTTAAAGTAAATAAGGATGTTGACAAGAACAAAACATTTGGTTAAAGGAAAACTAAAGACTCATTAGTCAAGGGGATTATTTCCTTCTGATTCATGACTCCTCCCTCCTCTTCACTGCCAATGTGAGCAAGTGCAGAAGCACTATAATGACCTCATACCGCTTCTGTGCTTGCATCAGCGATGATGTAGAGGAGGCATGAAGCAAAACGGGACTGAGATGCTGTAACTAAAGAACTGAAGAAAATAATATCACTGTAATATAAAGCAGGAGGCAGCGATGGGGAAAAAAAGGCATCAATAAGTATATTAACCTCCCCCTAAAGAATCAGCCCCTTGACTAATGAGCCTTTAGTCCTCTTTTAAATAATTCAGAACCTGCAAAAAATCTACAACTACTAAATTTAATTCCAAGATGAATAAACCCTTTAAAGGTAAGTTAATTCAAATAGGTGGGTTAAAACAATCATTCATGTTAACATTCATTAATATAGGAAAATAAGAAGTATTCCAGGTACCGTTTAATGCAGTAAACCTAGACAACATAACCAAGAGCCATTTAATGCATATTAGTACTCGCCAAGGCACCTTGGAAACAAAGGTGAAAATATTGAAATGCACCCACCCTACTCAAACAGCTCCACCCAAGCAGCACTTAACTTCATTATGATGTGGGTGATGCGGCTTCTTCTGTTACTGATGTCTTTTCAGAAATAATAAGAAAAGCAAAGGATCACTGATTATTATTATAGTATGGATTCTGTGTAGTTGCAGCAGTCGGAAATATGTTGAACGTGTTTGGGTCTTTGGAAGCTATTTACTCATATTTACACATACAGGGAGAGAGTTCATCTCTAAAGTGGGTAAAACTCTCTCATTTCCTCTAGAAAATCCTATAATGCAGATTTTTACACAGATAAGCTTCACTAAGTGGATTGGTAATATAAAACTATCTCATTGGTACATTTCCTTTGGCTGATTCCCACTGTAGTTTATTAAGTAGATTGGTTACATATAGAATGAACTAGACTGACCGTCTAAATAAACCTTGCTAAGATCACTGAGGCTTGAGCAAACCGTTGAAAATTTGAAAATTATTACATGATTACATGTTCTATCTTTATAACAGATAGCCATTTTTTAAGCACTGTTTTTAAAGGAACAGTCTGGGCAAAATTGAAAAAAAAATGCATATGTTAGTTCAATTTTGGCCCTAAAATGAAATAACTTACCTGTTTAGAAGCACTTCCATGTTTAGGATTCCATCTTCATCTGTGCTGCTGACCCTAAGGTGTCCTGGAGCTGAAACTCTTCACAGCCGCGATCTTTTCCTTTCAGTGTGCAGCCTGGCGCCGGCATCTCCTAATAGTCACATCAGAGAGCGGCGCATCATCAAGGGGAGACGGGTTGATGATGCACTCCCTTAGAATCGGCAGCACAGATGAAGATGGAATCGTAAACATGGAAGTGCTTCTAAACAGGTAAGATATTTCATTTTAGGGGCAAAATTGAAAATAAAATGCATTTAATAAAAGTTAGTAATTTCAAATTTACTAACACATGCATTTTTTTCAGTTTTGCCCAGACTGTTCCTTTAAATAACTGCAATGTCTTTCCAAATTGTAATTTTTTTTTTGTATTACTGTTCCTTCAAGGCTTAAGATTATATAGACCTGCTTTAGACCAATTTACTGTATAATTATGATTAAAACATCCCCAAATACAAATGCGTTTATTGTACGCACGGTGTCAAAGTTACTATGCCTTTAGGTATGTCATTAATTATATGCAAGCCTTTCATCTGAATGCTTAGTTATATATGCATGGATATCATGAGGATAAACAGGAGGGTAAAATATTGCCTCTCATAAGTATCATAGGTAATTATATCACAGCAGTGCTGTAATTATTTCTCTGATAAATATGCACACAGGACAGTTAGTCTGTGTTCTGTAACATTAACTTTCTAGAACAAGGACAAAGATGCACATAATAATTTGGCCTCTAATTAAACTAGAATGAAATTTGCTATAGGTCACTGGTGTTTTTTGCTGTTAGAATGGGATAATCATTAAAATGTTTCATTTTGTTACCATATCATGCAGGAATCTCCAGTAGATGTCTCCCCAGTTTATCTTATGAAGTAGTCACCTCAAAATACCTTGAAAGGCACACGCTGAGAGGCTATAGAAATTAGAATGTAAGCTCCACAGCCAACGTGAGTTTAAACTATCTCTGTAGATTAAAATGTATTATGCATACATTAGCAAGATCATAAAGGGGAGTTTAATGGGGGTTATTATCAAAGTGCGAATTGTCACGTATACAAATAAATTCACTGCAACACACCACTTTTTCAACTTCACTTTTAAATTAAAGGTTATCAAAGATTATCCCCCTTGACACCAGCATCACAAGCTCCTGCATTTTTGATTGGCCGGGCTCTTGTGATGTCCTTAGTGCTATCATTGGCACTCCACATACTTAACAGTGATAGGCTAGACACCATTTGAAAGCCCAGTATTACATGTGGGACATTTGGGGGTGGAAATTTCTACATTATGCTGCTGCTCCTATTTTCCAGACTACAGTATATTCATAAAGTATTTGCAACAATTTGCATCATTGTCATGAAAATAATCAGTTTAGCGAATGTGCTGAATTGACTTTACTACACTAAGGGCAAATTTGTCAAGATTTTGGCAAACTTATTTCGACAGGCAAATTCACTATTTTATAAATAACTCCCTAAAACTATCTTATCATATTTAATTTTTTATCCCATAAAAAATATTGTCAGTTCCTTGCCATTACCTTCTAAAAATGATTGTTATGCTGCTTATATCTGTAAAATTAAAATCATCTGATATAAATAGATTTACTATACATTCAATCTGGGTTTCCAAAACATCTAAATTCTGTCTGTAAAATATGATATTTAGCTGTTTAACTTTAAAAAAAAATGAGCATATTTGTTATCTAAAGCACCATAGAAAACAATGGGACTGGATGAGATCTGTTAAATGTGGCTGCTATCAGTACATTTAAAAATAGAAAGAAAGCAATAAAATTGATTAATTCGGCTTGAAAGATAACATTGTTACAAGTGCTGTATTTAAATAACTGTCATCATAACCCAAATCGGAATTTTTAGTTTTTTATGTTGCAGCTTGTTTGCAGAAGGAAAGCAACATAAGTACAAACGTAGCAAATTTTACATTTTTAACTTTTGCAAATATGTCTGCATTGCAAACTTTACAGATGCTCTCCTTTCTTTCCAAGATAGAGACCTAGCACATAAGCTAGAAAATGTATTTCTTAAAAGGTTTATCTGCAAAATATATTCCCTGACATTTACAAGTAAATGAAAAGAGAGTAGCTTATGGTATGTGCATAACACAATTCTCTGTACACATCTACAGTAAATCTACAACAACATGTTTCAGACAGATTATGTTTTGTAGTTTGGGACGGCCTGGAGTCCAGATCTCAGTCCCATGACATTTCTGTGGTGTGTTGTAAAGCTGATTGCTCGTGCAATCCATCCCAAAAATATGCACAGAAACTGAACCAGTTCTGTGTAGGTAAATGACTGGCGCCCAACCACAGAGCAGGTCTGATCAGTAGCTACACAGAAGGTTTGTTTCAGTTTTTAGTCATGAAAGGAGGCTCAACTAAGTTAGCTCATTTAAAGGCTCACATCATTTTCTGTCAATGACATTGATTGTTTCAACTATTTATCCAATCAAGATTTGGAAATTCAAAGTATTATGTTCATTGCTTGTTAAATATTATAAATATTGTTATTAAGACATGCATGAGCAGTAAATCAGATTTTAGGCATTCATCAACTACTGATAATTCCAGAACATTAACATAACTTATTCTTACAGCTGTAGATACCACGTACAAGATAACTTAAAGAAGAACTAAAAGTCCCTACACACAAATACATATATTAGTACACCTACCTGCCTCCTAAATCGTTGTATTAAAAAGTCCAGAATCACTCTGTAGTCTCTGTACTGAGCCACTGAAGTTTGCACAGCTCTGCTCACTGACGGCAGCCATTATGAATATATTAAGCATGCTGCAGGAGTTCTGGCAGGAAGCTACAGCTTATCAGCTTCACGCTGCCTGTAGTTGCTACACTCTGCCACTAGTTTCACTTTCATAAATGGTAAAAGGCTTATAGCAGCAGGCAAACAAGAAAAACAGTACAGTATACTGTCTATTACTATTTAACTAATTTATTATTTATTATTATAATTTAAAATTATTTATGATATAGTATCTGATATATTTTCCTATTTATATATGTATTTTATTTATTTAACTTAATCAACATTACTGTTAGTCTGGTCTATACTATATACTACTATGCTACTCATTGTTACATTGGTCTTTGTATACTTATTGATCCTCGCTTGTATTTTTTTCACTGCCTATTGCAATTTGCTACTTGCCGTTGTCTTCTCCAAACTATGACGCATCTGTAATTTCACTGATTTGTATATACTTTACTTATACAGTGACAAATAAATCTAATCTAATCTAATCTAATCTTTATTTTTGTAAAATGAGGATGCATTTATTTATTTAAGTGTATTTTATTGTGCTTGCTGCGTAAATGGTTTTGAAAAATGTGTGAGAATGAATCCCAGTGCAGGTGTCAGAATGCCAGTCACTGAAGGTGTGAGAATTAATCCCAGTGCAGGTGTCAGTACGCTTGTCACTGAAGGTGTGTGAATGAATCCAAGTGCAATACACATATTGTTTAGCTTATCCCTCCCCATACTGTGTAGCTGCTCCCCCTCCCTGCCTCATACAGTGTAGCTGCTCCCCCTTCCCTGTCCAATATTGTGTAGCTGCTCCCCCTCCCTTCCCCAGTCCCATACTGTGTAGCTCCTCCCCCTCCTGTCCCATACTATGTAGATACTCCCCCTCCCTTTCCTTGACCCATACTGTGCAGCTCTTCCCCCTCCCTCCCCCTGTCCCATACTGTATAGCTGCTCACCCCTCCTTTCCCTTGCCTCCTACACACATTCCTTCCTCAGTGCTTCTCTCTGCTGTCATTCATTAGCAACACTGTAGCAATTGGTGAAGAGAGGGAGTGTGTGGGTCTAAGAAGCCAGGATTACATCACCTCCCTCTCTGACCAATGATTTACTGTTTCCCCGTGCTTGCGGAGGAGGTGATTTGGGGACGCTGGAAAGGTGTGCGCCCGGGGGGGGGCGGTTCAGCCAGGGTGCCCATAGGGCCAGAACCGCCCCTGCACATAATACACATTACAGCCATTTCACAATACATCATTTTACACAAAATTGGTGACATTCTATCCCAGTCTGCTACAGTACACTAATTTATATGGGTTTTCTTTTAGATTTTAGTGTCCCTTTAAAAACAAATTTAATATCATTTCATAAGATGTTTTTTTTCTTTATGATATATGTACAACAGTACACATAAGGATATTAAATATTCATATAATTTTAGGGCAAGATTTCTTAAACTCGGAAAGACCGCTCTGGGTTTTTCCGAGTTTACTGGGAGAAATTTTGCATTGTTCTCGTGAAATTTCTCGAGATTAAGTTTTTTTATCTCGATTTTTGTGAATTGTTTGAATGGAAAGGTAGCCATACTTTACATTAGTAGCATGGCAACCTTTCCATCGAAAATTTTGAAATATTGGGATCGAAAACTCAATCACGAAATCTTGAGAGAACAATGCGAGGTTTCTCTCAGTAAAATCGGAAAGACCCAAAGTGGTCTTTCCAAGTTTAATAAATTTTTAAAAGAGTTATTACTATGCTTCCTCAATCTAATTTTTCTACTGTGAAAACCTAATTATGATATCAATGGGGCATATTTACTAAGACCTATTCGACCATATCAATTGATTTCACCCCATTTCGCTTAATATATTTGTTTCCCTGTACTTTTCAATTCCCCTGATTTACAAAGGATGGGTAAAAATGTTTCCCCCATTGAAATAATTCATTAACAGGGGAAACTTTGCAATGCGTTTCTATGAGGGTTCCTTCCATTACAGATCCATATCCATGTCTCTTTTCAATGGGGAGACATTTTGGATTTAGGCTAAATGACTGGACCAACTCCATAGGGAATAATGGGTTTACTCCAGCCTGAGGGTAAAGAATTCTTTTGGGCAATAAAATGGTTTTGAATAGTTTAGTAAATAGGAGAAAACAATATTGTTAAATATAGGCTGTTTTTCTTGCATTTACTAGTTGAAAAACATGTTCAACTATAGTAAAGGCGCCCCGTGGTTTCTTTCTAGGGGCGAAATTTATTAAGGGCGAAGCGTTCACCCGATGTGAAATTCCGATCGCATGGATTTTTATGTATAAATCGATCAGATTTACCATCGCGCGATGATAAATCGATCGCAATTCCGATCGCGCGATCGGAATTACGATCGTGCGGTAAAAATATCGCACGTGCGGAAAATTTTCCGCATTTAATAAATTTCGCCCTAGGAAATGAATGCATTTTGTCAGCAACTGACATCTAGTGACATTTACACTGGACAACAATAGTAAGTTTGAGGGAGCACAAAAATGCACTGATACTGGGAAAAGTGTTTGCTAAATAGATCTATTAAACATTCGCTTAAAATAAGTGTGTAAACAATCACCTCTACAATATCCCAGAATGTTCATATTGTCCCGTGCATACTTTATCATGGTGAACAGAATGAAATTTTATGTCCAAAATATTTTTTTTTAGAATTATTTAAGAAAAGACAAGAGTCAAACTAAAAACAATTCTGTCACATGATGATGCAACTGTCTTAAGGGATTGGTTGAGGACCTGCTTTTCCAAATTAATGAGTTTTGCAAAGAAGCAGTTTAAATCTCAAAGCACATCAAACTCTTTGATTTCAAATGCTGCAAGCCTACTTACATACATTAGTCTTGTCATTAAAAACTAATGTTGTGTGAAACAGTGTTTCATACAAATGATGTATGTTAATATTATTTTCTTCCTAGAATCGCTTCATAGCAGGGGTAATTCTGCTATATGTTGTGTTTTTATATATAAAAAAAACACATTTTAAATACTCTTAGAACCACATAAAAATGCTAAAAGTCCTTTTTATAACCTATTAACAAAAAATACCTTCTAATAATAATTTTATACATGAAAACCTAGTGAAAAAAACACCTAGAACAACTCCATATTGTTTTCTACTGCTGGGGAATGCTGGGACATTCATGTAAAAAAATATAACTAGTGCACCATTACCTTTACTGTGAATTCAGTAAGCCCGATATCAGATAAGGAAGAAGACATTGCTATCATACTATTCATCTTCCATTCAACTGGAAGTTCATATCTAAGCTAACACAAAGGGGAATGTTTTGAAAGGCTTCCGCTGAATTATTAGAAAACAACCTTTTGACGTAAAGAAAGTGACCTTCTACATGGCAATGTTTGTTTGGTTTACCTGCTCAATCCTGAATCCGGCTGCTGTGTGGGAGTGGGTACACAGAGAAGGGATGTCCTGTTCCCAATTCAGCAAGCAAAAAAACGGTAGTTCTCCGGCACACCAATGAAATAAAATCAAAGTTTTTATTAAATTGATTAAAAGTCCATGTTAGGTCCTAACATGGACTTTTAATCAATTTAATAAAAACTTTGATTTTATTTCATTGGTGTGCCGGAGAACTACCGTTTTTTTTCTTCTACATGGCAATTCGAGCTTTTTTTAATATAACTTTTTATATGAATTTAAAACAACTTTTAGTAATATTCCCCAAAAGTGTTTTGCTAAAATGGTGGCTACGAGGAAGAGTGGCAGGTGAACTCTAACCTTATTGGGAAAACAGAACCTTTATAAGGCAGCATACTGGATAAAGTACATGTGTGGTTATTATCTCAGTGATGTGCTGAACTTATATTGTAGTCAAGAAGTGAGTCAAAACCTAATTCCTTCTCTACTCATTCTGCTGCAACTTCAGCTCTGAGCGGGAGTTTGTTTAGTGCAGCACTGAATTGCCAAATGCTCAGCTGCCAAGTGCAGCGACAGTTTTAAAAGTAAATACTCTTTTTTTAAAATTTACATTAAAGGAGAACATTAGTCAGATTACATATTTATATATGCAGTTCTACACCTTAATGATAAGAGTTTCTCTCCAGTAGATGTGTAATAAATCATCCTCCTTCAAATGAAACAGCACTGGAAAACTCCTGCACCAGGAAATGTGTGTGTGATGTGTACCGGGTACCGGCCATTTTTCCATGGAAGGGTAGCCTCCCGCAGACATTTTTGCCTAATGTGTAATGCAACACCAGCACACAAGTTAATCTCCTGCATTCCAATATTGTAAACAAAGCATGGCTAATGAGGCCAAAAGGTCAGCACATTGCTTAACCAATAGCAGTCAGGCAGCTTTTTTATCTCAAGTTATATCACACATATTTCCTGGTGCAGGAGTTTTGAAATGCTCTGTTATAAATCATCCTGCTTCAGATGAAACATCTACAGGAGAGAAACGCTTCTCACTAAGGTATAGTACTACATATGTAAAGGTGACAATAACATGCCATTATGGTTTAAGCTTAAATCACATTCACTAATGTTCTTGCATGTTTAGTGAAAAATCTGCATTTCCCCCCAAATCTCCAAAACCATGATCATTTCAAGAAATTAAAACATAGCAGCTGGGGGCCACTTATGGGCCTGTCCCTTCCTTAGCAAGCACCGCTCGTTACAGTGAAAGAGCCAGATATGGACATCAAAAGAGCCATAGGTTGCCGACCCCTGCAATAAAACAATAATGGAGTGAATTGCTCTCTAGCCATCCATCATGGAACCCAACTACATATAAGATGGAAACAGTGAAGACAGCAGGTTAACAATCATAATGCAGCTTAGATTTTTATTTTCTTGATATTTCTTGAAGTTTTTTGTTTCAGTTCAGCATGCGTTAGACTTCAGTAATATATGTACAGTACTGTGTTGCCAGTTTAGATCTTCATCAATTTATTTTATTTTTTTTAAGTTTTGTGACCCCCCCCCACCTCCTTCCCTATATTTAAAATCTACATACTTAATAAATGCATTGATTTTAACATAGTTTGCTTATCCTATAACTTTTTTCAACGCTTCGTTTATCCCTACAATTCAACAAATGAGAAAGTAGAGAAAAGAATAACTTCTGCCCTGAGTTCTTATTGATTATGTGCCAACATTTCTAGCCCGGATTGAAAAGTCTTTATAAGTGGATCATAACAAGGGCAATTTTTTTTTCAAATCTTCCCATCTAAATACTATCTGGGAGCAAGTAAGTCAATTGGATTACAGGCTAAACTTTATCTCTATGAATGTGGCAGGAATGAAAGTGAATGAAGGCAGGAACCACTTCCTAAAATTCTATCTTAAACATTGCAAATTAACCTTTTATGAGCACATTATTTTAGTAGTTATGGTAGTGACCCCTATCTCCAATCGCTGATGGTATTTGTAAAGGGAAAGTATGCAATATTTGTTGGATAGTAATATTAGGATTCATTACTTCTAGGTATTTACATAAATACACTTTCAGAATATGTTCTATCTGGAGCACCAGAAGAAACAGTGGGCCTGGATGAGGTCCATTTACCAACATGGCTTCTATCAGTAAAGATAAAAACATACAGAGCAATAAAAAGGATAAATTTAACTTCAAAGATAAGATTCTACAAGTGATGTATTTGAATAACTGTCATGCTAATCCAAATGGCATTTTCTTTTACATTTTGTGTGTGTAAGCAGGTCTATGGAATAATTATAGATGGAGTGTACGTGCCGGTAACTCTGGCATG
>WMED01005601.1:0-11579 GCA_019650415.1 Pipa parva
TACTTGTATCGCTGAATTGTACAGCATTGCGTAAATTTGTGGCGCTTTATAAATAAAATTCTACATACATACATACATACTTACATACCTAAACCTGGTTCTGCTCCCTCCTTTTCCATCTCAGTTGATGATGTGATCAGTAGCCCTGTTGCTTCTGCACGCTCTCTTGGGGTGACTTTTGACTCCGCTCTTTCCTTCTCTAAGCACATTGCTACCACTGCTAAAAACTGTTGCTTTTTCCTTTGTAATGTTGCCAAGATACGTCCGTTTCTCTCTCCAGCCACTAACACCCTCATGCGTGCCCTTGTCTTATCCTGCTTGGACTATTGTAATGCCCTCCTAACTGGTCTCCCAGTTTTCCATCTTTCCCTGCTCCAGTCTATTCTAAATTCCACTGCTAGAATAATTTCCCTCTCTCCCCTGAAGTCTTCCTCCCAACTCCTGTCTGCACCTTGGCTCCCAGTTATTAAACATACATACATTTGACATTTAAATCGCTTCACTCTGCTGCCCCTCCCTCCATATCTTCCCTTGTTCACTTGTTTGCACCTAGCCGTCAACTCTGCTCTTCACAAGGCAACCTTCTTCAGGAACCCCTAACCAAGACTGCCGGTTCTCGTCTTAAACCCTTCTCTTTCCACCCCATATCTTTGGAATTCTATACCCCTCTACCTCCACCAAGAGCAATAAAACAATATCGTCAAATCTAAATTGAAATCTTACTTCTTTGAGCACTAGTACTGGTTTTCATTTCTATATTAATATTTATGCAATTATATTCAAAATTTATATTTATTTTCTTATTTAATTGGCACCTATAGCCAAATGAATTGTCACTTTATCCTACTACACTTGTTACCCTCCTATATGTTTATGTAAGTCTTCCTCCTACTTAGATTGTAAGCTCTATGGGGCAGGGACCTCTATCCTCTTGTTTCAATCATGACCTAGCACTTAGAGTGATGTATTTTCTTGATTATATACCTGTAATTTACTTCACTTGTTCTTTGTTCCGCACTTTACCCTTGTCTGTATTATTACTGGATTATACAGCGCTGCATAACCTTGTGAAGTTTTACAAATAAAAATATACATGCATACATTTAGGAGAGCTATTATAAAAATGTTTGTCACTCCCTGCTCTGGTAAAGCTTACAACAAAACATACTGATTTTCTACTGAGGAGCCAGTTAACTTACTAGTATGGTTATAAACTACTGGCCTGGGAAATTATGTTGATAATGAATATTCTTGAAACAAAAAAGAGATGACCTCATTTCTGGTGTTTCTTAGTGGTTGTTAGAGTTGGCTAATTAGCAGTTTTAAAAAATGGCTTAGGAGAATCCAGTTTTCGGCGCCAATTTCATCATTATGCAGGAATAGAAATGAAGTACATTGATTAAAGTAAGCATGAACATAAATTATATGTATACAATATGGAGGTTACATAATTCCAAATTTCTTTTGAAGCTATCATTCACAGTAGGTGGTACAATACCCCAACACATACCTGTATATTTTAGGTGTTCTTTATGTTTTATATATTATCACTTACTATATTACATTACATAAGTTATGTTACAAACATGATAGTACCGTACTAATTATATACTGTAATACAGTGTATATATATATATATATATATATATATATATATATATATACATATATATATATAAAATTGGCTTTAGATATTACAAATTGTAATTAGATATGCTTTCTAATACTTTCAGTCTTCCCTTCCCTATACAATAGCATGGTTTTCTTGTTACAGGTTAAATAAATGTAGCTGCTGTTAGATTTACTGATTCTTCTGTGTGTATTGAATTGGGTATACACGCAATTAATCTATTATTCATCAGCATCTGTCCCTACATTACACCTGCAGGCATAGAGGTGCCACAGTGTTTGCAAATGGTACATTTTAATTAGTAACCTTTTATAGTTTCTTATTAATATTTTAAGGGCATTTTGTGCAATGCGTTTGGCTTCCTCAGAGAAACTCTAAGCCTCAAATTGACATAATGGTTATCCATGTTCCTCTGGGAATGTCTAAGAATAAATACTCTCCCCCTCCCCCCCCTCCCCAACTAGTCCTTAGTGGCACTGAACTCTTAACACAAGACAAATTGGGTAATTTCACTAATCTAAATGAGCCAAAAAGCATGTGATTCAGCTGTGATTGTACTTGGCCCACCATGAAAAGAATACATGGGCAGCTAAATTGCTTCATATCCCTGCAGGTGATACCCATAGTTCCTGAACCTTACCACCTGCAGGCTTTCAGAAACCATTTCAAACAGCTTAAAGCTATGGGAACTATACTTCTGACTGGGGTCAGTTATTATATTGAGGATGATGACTAAAAAGCCAGTGAGGAAAATAAATATAGGTTTGCTGCTGTTTTGTGAAAGACAGGGCTCTGTTCTGCCCCCTGCTGGGGAATCAGAACTAATAATAACAGTAATCTATTCCTATGGGACAATAGAAGTGGAAAGTTAAAGGGCCGATAACAATAATGTGTTCTCTGCATGACAGGACTTTTCACAGGGATGTACCAAGCCGCTATGAAATTGCTGGTTTCTAAGCAGGTTTACTGGTGCAGGTTTGCAATACACTAGAGGAATTGCTGTACAAAACATCTAAAGGATGAAAATCAGATTAAAATTAGTTTCTGTGGTAGAAAACAATACATTTTTCTAGAAATCGAAACAAAAAAAAAGAATGTTTAAAGTTAACCAGATCTTACAAGAGGCAAAAAGAACTGGAAGGATGCAGCTAGCGATGTCCATGAGGATGACATACTGATTTATTTGTTAGGCATGCTCAGTAGAGGGAAATTTGTCACACTTTGGGTGGCTTCCCTCTGGGTCTAATTAATGCCAAAAAGGTGACATTACTAACCAGTGCGTCCTCCTTAGTGCCGGCGCTGGTGAGAGATATCATCACCCCTGCATCGGGGGAGGAGTGCGCACGCATTGGGGGAGGAGATCTCCCCTGCGAGCGAGTGCTCCTTCAGTGCAGGCCATGGATCTGGCCTGAAAACTGTCAGATCGGGTCCATGGCCTGTACTGAAAACAGGCTTGGTGCCTGCTTGAGTACCAACAGAGAGGGCTCTGGTGCCCTAGGTTCGCCATCTCTGGCTTAAACCATTTCTGTGCCAATAAACTGACATTTCAAGTATTCCTTAGCAATAAGTTGTAGATGGAATATAGCACCAATATATAAATATTTGTACACGATCAGGTGATGTCTAAGTGCTTTGTGCAATGTTCTTGCAATAAAACAAAAGTGTGAATCTCTATGTATTCAATGATGCCTAACTAGTATTTGTGAAATTGTATTTAGAAAATGAAGTATTGATTTCCCTTACATTTTTTATGTTTCTGCAGATGGCAGATATATTTTATCTGTTGAATAAATTATATCCATCCCCTCGTAAATGATGTTGATTCTGAAAGATATTTTTTGCATGATTGGAATCAGAAAACTTGACAAAGGGAGAGTAAAAGTATCTTGAATATAGAATCATATTGTCTACAAATCAAGCAAATTTTATGAGAGTGTAGATAAAGTACTTTACGTATAATTGTATTTGGGCCATTTTATGTTTGGTGTTTCTGTCCCTTTAAGAAGAGAATTTGACTGCACAGACAACAATACACAGTAAAAGAGGCAGATTCTTGTAATCTATTTGTTCATTAATTTCCACCAATTACAACATTATCTTTTCCTAAATTGCACAGTGATCAAGCAAACAAGGCCAAGTAAGAACAAAGAGCCATGACACATTGATGTAAAAAGACATGTTAATGGTTACTCTTCACATCGGGTAAATGGCATGCAGCAAGCTGGTGGCCATTTACATTAAAGAAGTTAATTGTGCGGTAATATACCATTGAGTACTTGGCTCACCAACAAGTACAGAAGACTTGAGGGAAAAGTTTCCAATAAAGGTATAATTATAGGACTAGAAGCCAGCTTTTCTGTTCATGCCTTCTGCATTTCCCTTTGCCAGATCACACATTATTAAGATGCAGCAGCTTAGTTTCTGCCATTGCAGCTGGACATAGGGAGAGAAAGAGGCAAAGATTTTGTAAAAGTCATTGTGAAGTGTTTGGAACTATGGCAATTTTGACACTTCTCTGGACTGGTGCTAAAATATCAAGATGAATTAAACACAACCAGAGCCAGCCACAGTACTTGCACTCCATCCCAGATATCTCAGCCAAGTCAGAGGTGTTTCCCAGAGCCGCCATCAGAGGGTAGTGTTGTAAGGGGGTCCATATAGCCAGACATGGCCAACATCAGGTTGGTCGCTCAGCTATTTATTATGAACTACCAAAATAAAAATGATCCAGATAGATAGTAGTAACTGTCTCTCAGGAAATATTTAATAAAAACTGTCTGGTATACCACACACATGTGCTGTTGCCACCAAGAGTACAGTTCTCTGTAGCCTCAGGACATGCAGAAAAACAGTGGATGAGCATATCAATGAATCCCAGTGTGTTCAACATCTATAAAACCCAATTGGATGCTTTTACAATTTAAGTTGCTAATATTTGCCACTGACCTATGATGTAATTGTTTCAACAGCTGTTTCTGGGTTTGTTGGATAATAATATATCTTTGTCCCAAAGGTCTGCAACAACTTCCCTATCCCTGCCAAATGTTTGAAGTTGGGGCTCTGAAAGACTATTCTTGTCTTATTCCCCTTAACATGAGTAATAACAGTTTTTGCAGACTGTATCATAATGGATGTTTTAAAGTTATGTGAAGAAAAGGTGGAGAAATTCTAACTGTTCTTTTCAGCATCAGTAATGCCTATCTGAAAAAATTAGATTAACATTTTCAGCAACAGGGTCACTTGTTTCTTGGTTTTAAAACATGCATTCCAGTTCCGTACATGTAAAGAACCTTTCATTAGTTACAGACCATACAGTCTGGCTGGCGAGCACATGTTTGCATAGACAAAAAGTGAGTCTCATTTATTTACAAATACAAACGTCACTTTTTAAAGTAGTTATGCTGTCATAAAGCAATTTGTCATGAGAAAAGGCAAAGTCTAAGAGTCAGCCAATCATCCAAGACAAAGTTGACCAACCTTGGCTCTCTGGCAATTACAGCAGGCATTACCATATATAGGTCTTTATTGACTAATGTCACTGTCGGCGTTAGCCGCGGTGATTGTGTCTTAATTGGCAGACAGCTCGTGTGCGCTTCACCTAGGCGCACGAGCCGCATCTACCTGGATTTTAAGGACTGCCAGCAGCATGCTCCCATGACACATACGTGTCAGGTGTGCTCCGCTGCTCTTGCACACAGCAGGAGATTTAAAAGCTGGTTAGCTTGGGTACTTGGTGCCTCACAGTGTACCTACGCCAAACCCCACAGTGTTATAGAGGGTCCGCTTTCTGCCCATGACAACTAAAGGATGAATAGCCACATATAGCGCTGAATTCACATTTGATCGCCATTTCCCCATGTTCACTAACTGAGCAAGCTCTGCGATGTGGCAAATTTATGTCCATTAGGACGACTACGATAGTTGTGATCTTACAGAGCTGTATGTGCACTGGTACTTCGGCTAATGATCAAGAGGTGGAGTTTGTTCCAGTTGCAAATTTGACAAGGCTTAGTGCTACAAATTGGCAGAAAAAACGAAAGGTCAACTTTACTAATGTGGGGTATTTATCAAAGGGTGAATTAGATTAAAACTGTAAAAACAATCTTTTTTTTTGGCGGATTTGAATTTTTGCCTACAAAAAAAAAATGATACAGCTGAAAACTAAACCAATACTTTGTCACTGTATTTGTGACCAAAAAAAAGAGAACTTTAACAAAAAGGGGGAAGAAAAGTAAGACATTTAACTGACTATGCTTGAAAATCCCTCTCTTAATATATGAATTGGTTACAAATATTGTAATTAATATTTCATTTATTTAAAGATCCCAATGTAAAAAGCCTGGTTAAAATAACAGTTACATTATTTATAGAGAAAAACAAATGATTTACAACATGTTTAGTACTATCTGCTGGTTGGAAACAGTATCTTCCCTGGAATTTTGACTTCCCAGACTACAATAAGCTGTAATAGGTACTTTCTGGACTTCACTATTCACCGCTGACTTTAGGGAATATTCCAAATGGTTGACCTTCTTAGCCCAGGGGTCGGCAACCTTGTGGACTGAGAGAGCCAATATACGTGAGGCTCTGTTCAGCCCTTTTGAATCTGGAGCTCCTGATATCATAGGTGACGTCAGCGGCTCCAGCTTGGCTAGCAACCCAGAAGCACTGAGAGAGCTTTGTCTCTACAGCGCTTGCCGGTGATTAGCAGGCAAACTGTAACGAGCAGTGCTTGCATGAGAGCACCGCTCGTTACAGTCAAAGAGCAAGATGCGGCCATCAAAAGAGCCAAATCTGGCTCGAGAGCCATAGGTTGCTGACCCCTGGTCTAGCCACAGGGCTAAAAAGGTAGAAGTTAAAAGTAAACGCTAGGAAAAAGACTAAGAACCTGAATCCTTAAATCAGGTCCTAAGTCAGATTTAGGTGGAAAAAAACAAGTGTTCGATTAAATTGTTAGTTCCAATCCAGAAGGTCGCCAGACAGTGCAGAAAAAAGTGATTATCTACTATCACCAATGGTTAGTTTAAAGTATTGCCTATTGGCAAACTATATAATAGGCAACTTAAAATGTAGAAACATTTATTTACAAAGGTGCAAACTAAAGCAAAATCACTGCATAAATCAAGCAGTTTATACATCAATGGGGTTCATTGTTGACAGCAGGATATAATTATTTTCTTTAAAAGCAAGAATCTCAGTACAATCACCCCTCTGGTCCAAACGTGCACACTCGTACCACTATGGTTTGGATTCCAGAAGGAAATCTTGACATCTATGAATCTGCCAAATTACCCACAAGTTCTTTAGTCATTTATATGGGTGTCATCTTATGACTACAAAGTCACAAGTTTTGGATAGGGCTAAGATAGCTCTATGCAATAAAATGTTTTTACACATGGTAAATTGATAATTTTGCTATTGTGGGGTCCCCTTACTCACCATGCAGATCTCCACTGTCCTGACAAATACCAGTAAATTCTTCACTGGAATCGGGTGAAATGCTGCAGCATAAGGGTTTTTAGGCCACTTCCAGTGGGGCCTTCATTGGACACTGGTGCATTGCATGGTAAGTAATGGGGTCACAAATAATAAGTAAAGTTGTGCTTTCACCTGGTAGGTTTACAGTCAACCCTACCCAACCAGGTTTTCAATACAGAGGTTCCTAAACTATTTTTATGCTTTAGAGTCCTTTTTTGTTTATTTCCACTAATTTATGGCTTTTTAAAAAGAAGCTTAATAGTTTATTAGAAACAACCCTCTCTCAGTCTCCCTGGAACATGTATTTTAACTGCTTGGTTTGGCCTTCCACAATTTTCAATTCAGTTAAATTTAAGCAAAGATGGAAAGTTATAACTAACAAACATTTCACATCACACCAAAACAGCAATTCCATATGTGAAAATCATCATGTGTAAAATCACTATGTCATCTTCCACCTAACCTCATGAATTCCTCGTCTGTCTGACCCTAAATACTTCTGCCCTGAAAAAAAAGCTGAAGGAATGAAATCAGGAACATTTCCTTTCCCTTGGGGGAACATGATATCCTACATAAAAATGATTATTTTAACTGCCTAAAAAAAATAGTGAGATGTTGATGTGTTAGTCTGAAAGTTACCATTTTGGAAATTTATGAGAAATGCTTTTTTACACCCACCAGTGCTACTCTCTCTGCCTATACACAAATAGACACACATAAAGTCTGGATTCAGAAAATTAAGGGAAGCAAGTAAGGCTTGATTTTTTTTCTGTTAAAGAAAAAAAAAAGTCAAATTTGTATCTAATTTTTCATTTATGTTTAATCCATAGAGAAAAATCATTGATAAACTTTTTGCAAGCCAATTTTCTGGGAAGTTAAGGAGTTATTAACTACTGTTTCTATTTGGGTTGTTTAGTGACCTCGATAGAAAACACATGGTACTCAGGCAATGGTACAGAATTTATTTCCTTTGTTAGCCAATAGCCAATCATTCACTATCATTTTCCTCTCATAAAAATGTATTCATTAATTGGCAAAGGTAACAATATTGGGGCCATTGATACTTTAGTGATGCTATACATGGCTTTCTTAAGCAAGTTTCAAATAGATTTATTTTATTTCACAAGGTGGCCTAATCATATGATCATTCTTGTGAAGCCAGGAATAAATGGCCTACTTTTACCTTCAGCTCATCTAAATAAATAGTTTGCAGCCTTGGTCTTAGGCTAAGAGTACATAGATGACTGCCAGCTCAGTATAGGCAAGTACTTGGCACAACTACACTAAGGGGGGAATTCACCATAGTGCGAAGTGAGCTCCAGATCCTTCGCCTCACTTCGCACAGACTGATATGCGCTCGCTGATGTCCTGCCCGCAGACATCAGCAAACGCTTTAAAGGGATTCCAGTCTCGGCGAGGCAACTCTTTTGGTCTTGCCGAAAATCCCTTTAAAGCATTCGCTGATGACTGCGTGCAGGACATCAGCGAGCGCATAACAGTCTGTGCGAGGTGAGGTGAAGCATCGCAAGGTGAGTTCGCACCTTGTTGAATTACCCCCTAAATGTTATACTGTACTTGTGTAGTAGGAAGTCACTACTTGCACAGGGAGCATGTAGTGACCAGAAATCTGTTCTTCATCTGTTCTTTTGAAATTCCTTACATTATTTTAATGAGAAGTTATTATGGACATTCCTTAGATAATGTAGGTCTGCTTGAGTGTTATAGTGATTTTTCTGGACCTGTATTATTTAGCCCTGCTTTGATAAGTGCAGCAATCCAACATATTCTTCTTTGTTAATGATCCATTATTTGTTAAATCTAACAAATTCTCAAATTCTAGTAAAATGATGATCTGATTCATAACATGTGTCATGCTCTTGAAGAGAATGGGGTCATAAAATTCCCTTGGAAGGTCATAATTGGCTTCAGTTTGGACTGGCCTAGCTTAAAGGGTCAGAAACTGCAGCTGCCAGAGGGTGACTGAGATTTTCCCCAATAGAACCAAAATAAACTGAAACAAACTACATAACAAGCTTATCGCCCCACATGTCCATCTCCATACAGAGAAAGATAGATATTATATATATAAAATATTCCCTTAATGTCCAACAATTCCCCCACAGAATCATGCAGAGCACTTTATTACTCTTAAATGATTCCCAGCATTTAGTGCAGTGCACAACATGGGATGGGTCAGTTTGATCATTTCTATATGTGCATGAATTTGTGTTTGTGTCGTGGTGTTATGTTTTTCTTTTAATTACTATTTCGGTAAACATACAGAAAAACAAAACATAAATAAACATGCATAAGCATATTTTAGGAATAGGAAATGAAAAACTATATTTCCAATATTTTAAAAAGTTAACATGTAGACTGTCATAATGTCCAAACAAGCTGGTATTGGACAAACATGCTAAGAATTCCAAGAACTCCCACAATGGTGTAGTCAGAGTAAAACTCATCTAAAAGTCTGCTCTGAATTAAGCCCTTTATAGCAGAATCTAAAATATGTTGCAGACAGTTTGTACCAAAATCCATATCTCTTTATTATGTTTTCATTTTCCACTCATTCCTTTGTCTAGTTTGTAACATTCATTTTATGTCCTTAAGTTGCATAGTGTCTGTCATATTGTGCATTTGCTCCCTGACTTTGACTCTTACTACTTTGTTTTCCAGTGGCTGAAAAATGAGATTCTTTCAGATCCTTTTGGAAAACAATGACGTCAAAGTTTTAATATAAGAAGGTATACTGATATAAAACATTAAGTTCCTCATTGTCTAAAGGAGGAATAGTTACATATAGCTATAAATTCCCATCTATTCATCACTTCCCTATGTTCTCTTATTGATCAAACTCTGCAATGTGGCAAATATACAACGAATGTGGGCGACCACAATAGTCGCAATATTAAGGAACATTTTGCATCACTTTGTGTGCACATGCACAGGTACTTCTACTATTGACTACGCAGAGGAGTGCGTTGAAGGAGTGAAAGTGACTAGGCGTACTTCTCTGAATTCAACTGTTTGACTTCGCCACTTTAGACTGGTGAAACATATATATTTATAAAAACGTTTGTTTCATTAGTAGAACCTAAATTAGTATTAGAGTTTTGAGATGACAGGTACAAATTTATCTATTTTCCACAATGGAAAATCTCAAGGAAGACTGTATATACTGTACAGCATATGGAAGAAGAAAAATCAGAGGAAATGTCATAGAAACATTAAGGCAAAATTTACTAAAGTTGAAAATTGTTTTGTCGATTTTTTTCACCTGTTGTTCACCATGAAAAGAGGGGAACGAAAAAGGTAAAAAATGTTATCTTTGACCTTTTCGCCCAATTTTCACAGTGAAAAAATTTTTTTTTGACTTTAGTACATTTCACCCTATGAATAATCTATCCTGTTACCATGTACTGCGTTTACAGGAGTACTAAAGATTGGTCCTGCTTGTAGTGCAAAGATCTTCTATTCTTCTTCCAATGCGATCTTGTCCCTTCCTCCTTTAATGCACTGGCATTGCAGACAAGCTCAAAAGTGCTACACCAAACTATTGTTTGTGCACATGTATGCCACCAGTACAGACTACGAAGAGTAACAGCAGTGGCACAATGAAATTAGGATTGTGGTTGCAAGAATAACTAGAGATCTTCACACTTAAATGTCTTCACTCTGTTCACATACATCATTGCAGCCTACAGTGGGAAAATTTACTACATAAATCTCCTGGTTTCATTTATGAAGCCAAAATAAATATTATGTACCAACCAATTAATTTATTTTAAAAAATAATTATCTTTCTGGAAGCCACAGATCTCTAGTATGTGCCACTCAACTTCAACACACCCATTCAACCAACATTTTTTATTTTATCTTCTGTGGTTTCTGCTTATTAAATACAATGATGTGCTCTAAACATTACTTTTGTACTTTCACCTTTCTTTTCAGATGAATGTTTTTCAAGCCTTGATATAGGGAGTGCTACACAAAGGTTTTGTTTTTCACTACAGACCACCTTGTTCTTATCATTGAACTAATAAAGATAAGAAGAAGGCGAGAAAGAACATCCCTGGACAAGCAAATTCTTTGCCATAATGCAAAATAATGTATTTTCTTAAAGTAAATTAGATACATCTCTTGTTAAGGCATAAAATGCATACAGTGCACATTACTTTTCAGAATGACCAGTGACATGGGGAAAGAAAGCTTACGCCTATAATATATATACCCAGTGTTAATGTAGGGTTTATCTTCCATTTACTATACAGGAATATGAAGGAAAAAATAAATGTAATTACAGAAAATAACTTTTGTGTATTGTAGGGAATCACTCAAGTGCTGGAGCAATCTTTAGGGTTTAACAGAATGCAAAGAGCAAGTTTCTTTCATATTCAATGTTTATTAACGGATAAACAAAATTAACACAGCCAGAGGCGGCTATGGCCCTATTGGTGCCCTAGGCGCC
>WMED01005602.1:0-19320 GCA_019650415.1 Pipa parva
GATTGCAACAATTTTCCCATAATAAAGTCGCGACTGCGACAATATTCTCATTATAAAGAATTGTGGCTGTCTTTATCTGGCGAATTCACACCTATACACAACAATTCGGACGTTAGTGAATAACCCCCTCAGACTTTAGAGAATTTCCTGTGAGCAGGTGCTCCCACACACATTTGCAATGAAAACCCGTGGTTTCCAATCATTGTCTGCTCTTATTGGCTACACCAATGGGAAGTGGTACACAACATTTGAAAGTAATTAGTCTCTGCAACTGTTGAAATCATCTTCTGCAATCTAAGCATGCTTATCTGTAAAGTGCTTTCTTCTCTTGCTTTGTTTTCCAATTATCTGTAAAGTGATTTTTTTTCTTGCTTTGTTTTCCAATAAAGATACTATGTCTGGTAAGACTACAGAGCCAGTAAATGATGAAGCACCAAAACAATTTCCTAGCAGTCGTCAGGCTGTCCCTCGCTGTGCTTCAGCTGTGACCGAGATTTCTGGTGATTTGCATTCCTTTCTTTTTTCTTTTAAGTGCATTGACAAGGTGTATAAAGTGTGGTGATCAATAAGCTTACAACTGAAAAAAACTCTCTTACATTGTGAGGTATGGGTTCTCATGAACAGCTGGATTATATTTCCCTGCTTTCATAATGCAGTATATGTTGTTTATTTGTATTTATTCACTTACCATATTTTTCGCTCCATAAGACGCACCTACAGTTTGAAGGAGGAAAATAATAATAAAAAAATTCTGAACCAAATGGTGTGCTAAAATATTTAAAGGGGAACTAATGGTAGATATGAAATTAATATATTATAAAATATACCTGGAACTAGCTGGGAAGGCCTAACTGTCATGGGGATTGGAGCAGCTGCTCCATTCCCCATGACAGTTATCACTTCCCAACTAGTGCCAGGTATATTTTATAGTATATTAATTTCATTTCTGCCTTTAGTTCCCATTTAATAAAATATAACACTTCTCCCCTGCCTCCCCTCCCCTCCCTGCCTGCCCTCATATCACTCCTCCCCTGCATGCCCCCCTGCCATCTCTCCCACCCCTGCCATCCCTCCTGCCATTCTTTCCCATGCCTGCCCTCCCTCCTGCTATCTCTCTCATCCCTCCCTGCCTGCCTTCCTGCCATTCCTCCCCATGCCTGCCCTCCTTCCCCTGCCTTGCCCCCCTTCCCACCTTACTCCAGCTATTCCTTCCCATGCCTGCCCTCTTTCCCCTGCCTGCCCCCTTCCCACCTTACTCCAGCATTCCAGCAATGCGCTTCCTCTCAGCGTTTCTCCACAGTGAGGTGAGTTGAATGTGACGGGGCTCCTTGGATGCTTCGGGTCTTGCCGGCAGCTGCCGAATCCATGGCGAGTAGAGCCCAACAAGACCGAAGCAGCCAAGGAGCCCCGTCGCATTCAACTTACCTTACTGAGGAGAAGCACTTAGAGGAGGTACATCATTGGAATTCTGGAAAAAGTGAGTAATCCGCATTTTCTTCAGCTTCTGCGGGACGCCTGGAGGGGGCTGTCTTACCGGCACCCCCGCTTCCCCCGTGCCCCGCAGCGAAATGGACCGAAAAATACAGTATATAGCGCTACTATATTGTGTAGTGCTTTACAAAGATTCATCATTCACTTCAGTCCCTGTCCCATGGAGCTTACAATCTAGTTTCCCTATTCAGGCACATACACATAGACAGACACAGATGTATGTTTTTGGTTTATGTTGTTTCTCAGCACTCTATGGAAACTAGATCATTTTGTTCAAGACATTAAAAATATATTATGCTAATTGACTAATTGCTTCTCTGTTATTTGTAAACAGCCTATGTGGGATCCGATAACAGAGTTTCTTTCAATTAATATGTTGCCTTTCAATGTGCCAAGGGATGGAAACCTGATGTGCTGCAGATGTTGCTAAACTAGAACTTTTATCATTTTCAGTTTTTATTGAATAGACCGCTTCTGTTTAGATAAGTAGCCCTGAAATGCTTGGTGATTCATTGACCCAAGACACATAAGTTGTGTTTTTTTAGGGTTTTTAGTCCCAACTATGTATTATCACCTGTCTGGTACCACTATACTTTCAGCTAATGCATATACCTGATTTGCAGTCTCTTGTGCATTTCTTTCCCTCATATGTTATTGTTCTATAATTAAATTTAATGACAGATTAGAAAAAAAAGACATTATTCTACATTATTAGAAAATAATAACTGATTCATTTGTTGAGATGAATATGAAAATGCCATTTACTGAATCATCTGTGTTATAATGCGGTCATCGCTTCATTAAACAAATGTATTCATTTACCGATTTTTTTCCTGCTAAAATTGTAAGATAATGTTGGCAGGCAAATATAACTGCTTTGTACTTTGCAATTTAACATGAAAAAGCCAAGGAATACATCAGTAGATCAAGAAATATTATAGAAAGAAAAAGTTAGAATGCATTGCCCAGTTCTACTTTGCAGACCATTGAAAGCAGTCTTGGGGTGAAATTTTTTAAACTCGGAAAGACCGCTCTGGGTCTTTCCGAATTTTCCGGGAGAAATCTTGCATTGTTCTCGCGAGATTTCTTTTGAGATTTCGATCCCGATTTTTCAAAATTTTAGATGGAAAGGTAGCCATGCTGCTAATGTAAAGTATGGCTACCTTTCCATCCAAAAAAATGTAAAAAATTAAGATGGAAAGACTCGACCTTGAGATCTCGAAAAATCTTGTGAGAACAATGCGAAGTTTCTCCGGGTAAACTCAAAAAGACTAAGGGGGTTATTCAATAAGGTGCAAATTCGACTGTCGAATTCACAAACAGCGGATTCCAAAAGGAAATCTGCTACAATTTCCCCATTGTAAAGTCGTGACAATTTTTTAAAGTTAAGATTGCGACAATTTCCCCTTAATAAAGTCGTGACTGCGACAATATTGTCATTATAAAGATGCGACTGCGACAGTAGCTGCCTATTGCGACTGTCTTTATCTGGCGAATTTGCACCTATACGCAACAATTCAGACTTTAGTGAATAACCTCCCCAGAGTGGTCTTTCCGAGATTAATACATTTCACCCTTGGGGTTAATTATATAAAAAGAATATGTTACTATTGATTGTGGTTTCTGAGTTTTTTCTCTGTAGATCAAAACAAATCTTGATAATAATGATAGCAGACATCTTCTGAATGAACTTAGTCTATGTTTGTTTTTTTCCTAATTATCATTTCTACAGAAACCTTTTCTTCACACATTCCTGATGAGTTGCCTCCTGAGTTGTTCCTAAATCTTCGGCTCCCTGTGGCAAAGCAGGAGGAGAATGATCCCCCATCGTTCATTTCAGATGTTCCAGTTATACATGTAAGAAAGAAGCAGTTTTTAGAATACATTTGCATCTGTTCATATCAGGGTAGGGTTTCATATCAGGGTAGGGTTCATATCAGGGTAGGGTTACTTATAGACAGAGAGAGCAGAAATTATGTGTTTGACCTTTTTTACATACATATTGTATATTATGCTTACAACATATAAAAATTTTCATTATAACTTTCAATCTGACTAATGCCTGTGGGCGTCTGCTTATACCCTGTTTCCCCGAAAGTAAGACATCCCCCAAAAATAAGGCATGGGGGATGTTTTACTGTGGTATTTGAAATAAGGCACCCCCTGAAAATAAGACACCCCCTGGAATTACCGGTAAGGGGGGTTGTGGCGAAAAGCAGCACAGTGTGAGAGGGGTTTTGCGGGTCAGGCAGCACAGTGTATTTTAAATATTGTATTTCTTCCCGTTTTGTTTTGTTTTTTTTACTTTGTATGAGTGTGATTTTTTTCTTTAGGGAAATATAAGACATCCCCTGAAAATAAGACATAGTGTAACTTTGGGAGCAAAAATTAATATAAGACACTGTCTTACTTTCGGGGAAACACGGTAGTAAGACTGACTTTAAAGTGCACCTGTCACCTCAAAACTAATACTAATTTAGGTTGTACTAATGAAATGACATTATAGCTCCTCCAATCAGATTCCTGCTAGATTGGGATTTAAGAGATCTGATTGGAGGAGCTATAATGGCAATCATCATTTAGCCCCACCCACCCGACTCAGGTAAGAAAAGGCAGGCTGACAGGGAAGATGAGAAACTCGGTGTAAAGGTACATTTTTTAAAATACATGTATATTTACAAAACGTTTATTTCATTAGTACAACCTAAATTAGCAGTAGAGTTTTGAGGTGACAGATACACTTTAATGTAGAATTTTAAGGGGACCAATTTTAAATATTCCTTTCCTTTCTTTGTGGAATACTTTGCAAAAACCAATAGATACAACTGTATATATTTATTGCACAGGAAAGGACCAGTGTTTTAGGTGTAATTGATATTGGTGACCTGCCAGAAGCACCAACACACGGATCTACCTCTGGAGAGAACATAGTCAACTGGGACAGCCCACCCAATACACCAAGCCATATCCAGAGAGCAGGTAACATGGTTTATCATTCCATAAATGTGAGGAAAAAACCTAAAGTAATTATAGCCCAGATTTTCAGCCATTTAAACTACGAGGAAATCCACATGAGCACAGGAACCATTTTAACAGTCAACACAGATAGGGTCCTGGCAGGAACCTAGCCTGGTGCTGGAATGTGGTGATGGTGAGCACTGAGATATTTTTCCCTTAGTAATACGTATTTATAACCGAAAACAATGTTTGGCACAGAAGAAAACATATTCTTACATGTTATTGAGAGAAATACTGAAAGTAATGACCAGTCACTTATTAGACTGCAACTTCCAAAAATGTTATTTATTTCAAGTCATACTCATTAACTGTATTGCTTTTCTGTTTGTTTTTATATTTACTGATATCAGCCATGTTGTATGTGCTGGTTAAACAAATGCTATCCAGTCTCATTGTTTTATATGGAGCTTTAGATAATACATATTTATAAAATGCCCCAGAAAGCCCAATTTTAAAGTTAAAGATCTTATTATATAGATGCCATTTAGAATTTTTGTAAACATGTGTTGAATACATGGTAATACATAGTAATACGTCATGCATTGCATTGTAAACATGAATGGTTTCCTGTTTGTAGGCCATTTTTCTGTGGATGCTCTGGAGTTAGGTCTGAACCCTGACGAGCAGGTTGTCCATGCTGCAGACCCAGTAACATACAAGATTCTGTCTGATAAAGTTACACCTCTTCCCTCTACTAAATTAGTAACTGAACCACAGACAGCTGGAGCTATAGTAAGGAACCCTGTGCTATCAAGGCTGCAAGAGATGGATACCGAACTTAAAGCTTTACAAGATATGGCTGATGATATGGAGAGAGACTTTGCCAGTTCTGAACGTGTAAGTATAAGTAATATAAAGCAAAAAAAATAATAGACATTTCTTTTTAGTTCTGTAAATAGTATAGATGTCTGCATAGATCCTTTGGTCATATTAAAAGAAATGTATGCTGTTTCTCTTCCCAACTATTTGGCACCAGTGGATAAGAAAGATGTCATTGAGTTTGAGCAAGTTTTTAAGGTGGGCATCTAAAGTAATAAAAGGAATGGGCAGTACCGGTACTAAGAAAGATGATCAAAACTAGGATTATTGAGTCTATAAAAAAAAAGAGGACAAGTGACCTAACAACCATGTATAAATATATTGGGGGTCAGTACAGAGATCTTTCATTCAGTGTACACACTGTTATTCCCAGGCTAATTTCCATATACATGCACACACACGCTTTCACTCAGTATAAATACTGTTACTCCCAGGCTAATTTCCATATATATACACACACACACACACACACGCTTTCACTCAGTATAAACAGTTATTCCCAGGCTAATTTCCATATACATCAGTGGTCCTCGATCTACCTGGATCCGTGACCCCCGCGATGACATCATCGTGCCAACGTGCGCTTGGTGACATCACAGCGTCACACGTCATGTGGTGACATTCTGTTACAACATCTTCACATCGCAATTCATGTGATGATGTTTGGCCGTGACGTCACCATGCAGGCAGGGCTGGGCCTAGGGGTTGGCAAGGTAGGCGGCTGCCTAGGGTGCATCAGGAGGGGGGCACTATCTTAGTACTGGACCCTCTCCTTACCTCCTCGGTCCTCGCTCCTCCTCACTTAGCGCTACAACGTTCCTCCCTCTCTAGTAATGATGTAAGTTCCTGGTGCTCACAGGAACTGACATCATTGCCTGGAGGAGGGAAGCTGTACCACTAAGCACTACAGCATAGACAGCCGTTCTGAGGAGGAGGTAGGAACAGTACTAATATAGCGCCCCCTCCTTCACA
Source organism: Pipa parva (assembly GCA_019650415.1). Taxonomy (NCBI): domain Eukaryota; kingdom Metazoa; phylum Chordata; class Amphibia; order Anura; family Pipidae; genus Pipa; species Pipa parva. Next base: position 6,301 of record WMED01005602.1, read on the forward strand.
GAGTAGGGACTAGGAAGGAGGGGAGCAGCAAGTGTGGGAGGGTGATTTGTTGGGGAAACAAGTGTGGGAGGGAGGTTTGTGGGGGAAGCAAGTGTGGGAGGGGGGTGGTGAGGGAAGCAAAGTGTGAGAGGGGAGTTGCGGGGGAAGCAAAGTGTGGGAGAGGGCATCACAGTGTTGGAAGGGGGATGCGCGGAGACAGCACAGTGTAGAAAGGGCGTTGGGGAGCAGCACAGTGTGGGAAGGGGGTTGCGGGGGAAGCAAAGTGTGGGAGGGGTTTTGCAGGGGAAGCAAAGTGTGGGAGGGGAGCTGCGGGGGAAGCAAAGTGTGGGAGGGAGTTGTGGGGAAGGTAATGTAAAGGACTACACATGCCTATGGAGATTATACAAGAGGGGAGCGCTTGAGGATGACATCCTACTAGGAGTGCTGAGGAGTAAGACGCCTGCACTCTGCTAGTACTTCTATGCAGAGGTGGCGATGATCTGATTCTAATCTCCTGAGCTCCCAGACTGAGCAGTGCACAGAGGATAAGAATCAGGTCATCGGGCTGCCACTGCATAGAAGCGCTACTAGCCTACTAAACAGTGCAGCAGGCTGAGAGTGTGAAAGTGGGATTATGCAGTTGTGATCAAGGACTGGGGGAGGGGGGGCGTGCAATTTCATTACTTTGCCTAGGGCGCCAAAAAACCTTGGCCTGGCCCTGCATGCAGTCACCCTTATATAAAGGGACCTGAGCTCACTACTGGAGTTAGGTAGTGGAGCAGTGTGTTCAGCGACCCCCAGCTTGAAAACTGCTGATTTTTATCATTTTATGACATTTATTGCTAAGTTACGTCTTACACCCCTCACCTCTCTAGTATACAATCTGACTTTCTGTTCAGTTTTCCCTGCACATTTTCAGTTTACTTCCTCTCACTATTGTCCATATGCTTCCCCCAGCACAGCCAAAGCTATTGCATTCCCTCCATCATACAGATCGGCCCATGGGTTCAGCTTCCTCTCCCATCCAGACCAGTTATAGCATATTCCTATGAAGTAGAGAGAGCATACAGCTTTGGCAGTGCTGGAAAGATGATAGGATTGAATAGGGGAAAATGTAGGGGAAAGGGGGATCTCTTATAGTTAAGTTCAATTCTGCAAGATAAGCAGGAAGCAGCAGACAGCAGGGCCCGCTGGGAATTTTCCTGATGTCCCAGCAGGCTAGTCAGACTCTACTAAATAAACATGATGGATACATTTACAAAGTCATTTTGGTGTCAATCCCAATAAATCCGTATCAGTCTGAGTGCAGCAGGCAGGTTCAGCAATTTTACCCCGTATATACATCACCCATTACACCACCCATTTCCCTATATAATCTTTTATCAGGAACGTGTTTATTTAGTGTGGCAGGTACGTGTTTATTTCATTTTATATATCAATAATAATATTCATTGTATTACAGTTAGTGAAAACAATAGAAAACCTTGCAACTTTCATTGATCCTGGTCCTGACAATATTGTCCATTCTAGAAGAGCAGGAATGAAGAGACATGGTGAGTTTAAATAGAAATTTCATTTTTTTTTCAGCATGGTCATAATTGTCTGTTGTTATGCAGCCGGTGTGGTTGTGACTGTTTACCATTGACTGCATGGAAAAATAGTGACATTTCGGCTTTATTAAAATGAACAGTGTGGCCTGCTGATCCGACCTCTTCCGCTATTTCATTTTTGTTTTGAGCATTGTTTTATATTGAATGAACATTTGTTACAAACGCACAAAGTTACTTCTTATTGTTGAACAATAAAATAATTTCATCTAATGTGAATAGTTTAACAGTTAACTACTGCTGACTGCTTACTTTGTGATGATTACCCACAGCGACTGAGAACTGGAAATCTGGTATTTGGTCAGGGAATCGATGTAATATTTTAAGGGCAATAGACAGGTTTAATAACCCTGGACATTTCAAGGCTATAAAATTGCTCAGTTACTGAAAAAGATTTCCTGAAATTTAGAGGTGGTTGTATTGATCTCATCTGAAAACACTGCTCTGAAGAAAGTATGAAAATCTGCTAACCTTATGTGCATTTATTTATATTTTAGAAATGATAGAGATATAGTAAGGTACAGCGAGAGAGAGAGAGAGGTACAATAATTGGAGAACCCATATGTTCATAATTCCTTTGTAGAGTCATCCTGCAGTCAAAGTGATCTGGCTTGAAAGTTCAGCTTTTAAGTAATAGAGTAAATTGAAGGGGATGGTCACCTTAAAATAAATATTAATATATTACAGACAGTGGTGTCAAATTGTCCAGTTGGTCTCTATCTTTTCTTTCCTGTTACTGTTTTATTTAACATTTATCTTTTGCAATTTGTGTTATCTTTACTGATTAGAGTAGAGATTGTGTCTCTCTGTATAGTATATGATGTCACTCAGGGGGTGGGGCTTATTGGCACTGCACAGGAAGAGCCTGTAGACAGAATAGGAGGGGGAGCAGGACTGTTTAAACAAGAGGCAAGTTCTACTGATCCCAAAATCATTTTTACATTGTAATGTTTAAGTTGGCTTTCAATATGTATACATATCAAATAGAAATAATGTTTTATCCAAACTTTCCATCCCCTTTAAGATGATTTAATTTGGGATGTGTGCAGATGGTAATTACAGAAAGCTGTTAAAAAACCATTGGCAAATAGATGGTATCATTCTACCCATATACAGGTCTTCAGATGGAAGTAAACAGACTGAATGAAGAGGAAGAAGACTTTAATGTGACAAACCTTTCTGACATTGATTTATTTGCTCAAACTCCTGCTGTGCAGATTTTTCCAAGATCACTTAAATTTGAGGCCCAATCCATCTCAGGTAAACTGCTTACTTATATTAAAAAATATATATATATATATATATATATATATATATATATATATATATAAATTCATATCCTGAAAACACAGCTTACTTTAAAATAAGCAGTAATACTGCATGCATCACCAGTGGCTTGGCCCAAAGCTATGCATATTTTACAAAACACTATTTCTCTATTACCAGTATTATTTGAAATCACTACAGCAGGTATCAACAATCTATGGATCCTCCAAAGGGAAGTTGAGAGATGTAGTTTATCAGCAACTGGAGAGTGTTTTGCAGTTAGCTATCAAGTGCACAATGTATATGAGTGATGGTGTAAAGGAAATTGCTAAAATAAAGGGCGCATCTGGCTGCCCTAGAATAATATCGAGCTTAGATTTTACCCTAAGCATAATGGTAGTTGGTAGGTTATAGTAGTTGTACACTGACCATTTTAGGGGTGTCTGCTTCAGAGAGTCTGTGCACTAGGAAAAACAACAAAGCCAGTAATTTGCATACATTGTAAATTGTGTTTACAGATTGCATCCTCTGCATCACAACTAAAGAAGTGTTACAGATTTGAGCATTTTGTAAATGTTCCAGGGCATTTCTAAAGTTAATCCTGTTCACATTGGTTCTAATTGGGCTGTGTTCACCTTAAACAACCCAGTAAAGTCTATGGAGAGGAATTGTGTTAGTGGATGTCGCCATGGGCAACCCTGTAGTGTGAAGCACTTTACTGGTATACAATCATTCATTCATCAGCCTGGAACTGTTTCATATTACGCTTTATCTATGCAGCTAAGCGAAAACAATGGAATAAGAAACAGCACTAATCAAAATTAATTTTGTTGCAGGTCCACCTCAGGCTAAGAAGCCGGATAAAAGGTGAGTTAAAGTAATTTTTTTCTCTTGTGGAGTGAATACCCTATTAAGGGATATAGTGTTTTCTTTTAATAATATTTGCTTATGACTTTTATCTTTATATACAATACTGCTGAATGTATATTTGTCTTCGTGTCTCTCTCGATCAGGCTTTAACGCTTTGCCTCATTACTTTATTATACAGCCCACAAGGTGACACCCTCCAAGTGACTGGATTAAGCGATATTGCGGATATTTTAAATGATCTTATGGAAGGAGGAATTTCTGCGGCAGAACTTGGCTTGACGGAGAGCCAGGCTAAATCATTGTCTAGGTATAAGTACTTTGCTTTTGGAGTATTTTCTTACAGTGGGATGTTTTGTGTTAAAACTGGTACACACGACCCTGCATTTCCTCTGTCATTTATCAGAAGTGATGCCAGGTTCTGTTTAGACTCAGGTCTGAAGCCCATAATCAGAGATACACATTATAAACAGGAACAGTCTTTTCAGGCTTTACTCCCCCCCGTGGCACTGTCTCTTTTCACATTAAAGTCTGTATAATTCCTCTAAGCTTCCAAAGGTCATCAAGACATTTTCAATTTGAAAGGGAGAGAGAATCTGGGCACTGAGCTTGGGATCTCTGCACCACATTTATAGAATTAGCAATTTGCCTTTCAATGGCATTAAAGTGCACCTGTCACTTCAAAACTAAGACTAATTCAGGTTATACTAATGAAATAAATGTTTTGTAAATATATATGTATTTTAAAAAATGTACCTTTATACAGCGTTTCTCTCTGTCATCTTCCCTGTCAGCCCCACTTTTCTTTCCTGAATGTCGGGTGGGCAGGGATAAATAACGATGACATTACAGCTCCTCCAATCAGTTACCTTAAATCCCAATCTAGCAGGGATCTGATTGGAGTAGCTATAATATCAATCATCATCACCCGACCCAGGAAGGAAAAGTCAGGCTGACAGGGAAGATGACAGAGAGAAACACTGTATAAAAGTACATTTTTAAAAATACATTTATATTTACAAAAAACGTTTTATTTCATTAGTACAACCTAAATTAGTATTAGTGGAAAGAACACCAAGTTATATATATATATTATTTTTTTTATTAGTAAGTTATGTATATAGTTTGTTAATAAATCATTTGTATTGCAACAATGTATATGTACATAAACCAAAACAGATTATCAATGTACTGTAATACAAAACAAAAATAAAAATTATAAAAAAAAAAAAATTAGTATTAGTGTTTTGATGTGACATTTGCACTTTAAATATGTATTTATTTATATACAATTGTCTCTAATGTATTAAACTTGGTCCAGCCATTCTTGTGCCCCTGTTTGTCCAAAAGTTACTGTAAAATGACAAAAGTATTTTGCCAGTTTCCTAATAATTTGTCCACCAGATGGCGCTGTTTAAATGGAACTTGAAAGAAGATGGAAAGACAATGCTATTTTTAATATGTCAAAAACAAAGACAAATCTATTTCTAACATATTGCTATTTAGTTTTTGTCACTTTACTGCTATTAAATACATCATTATTATCATAAACTATTATCTCCGACCTAGGTGAAGGTTGCTGTGCAAGGAGATAATAGTTAATGGCAATGTCAGTACTGTACAGTTACATGTAACATTTTATTATTAATACATTGTTGCAGTCTACACCATGGAATAAAAAGGAAACCATTCAGTTTAAAGAGTCCAGGGATAAGGAGGTGTTAGATAGAGAATCCAGAGTTACAGAATCTCCTACTTAAAAGAGAGATCTGCAGCCCATATCTGAAGAGAAATATGTCACAATGGTGCGGTGTTATGTTAAACATTGCACGGTGATCCCTACAAACTCAGGACTCATCTGTCTATTACTGTATGCAGAATTCTTCACTCATTTCATTTATATATTATATATAGATACATTTCTAGCAATCGCATAAAGGTACAATTTCCCTTCGATGCCATTGATCATCTAGTAGTTTGTGGGGGATATGTTTCTTGCTTCAAGATCTGGGTCCTAGATTCAAGGTAGGGAGCTGTATGTAATCTCATATTAGAACATTATTATTGTGACTTATAGGCACAAAAGGTTGGGAAACTGAATAGGAGTGCATAGTAGCATTGCAGTTCATAGGGGATCATGACTGTGCCTGCCATTAGATCCTTAAAGGACAAGTAACACCCAGAATCATAAATTTGGTATTGAGTTTGACATAGTAGCTATTGTTATGTAGCATTTGGGAAAATGTTATCCTAATTCATTTCATTCATTTTCGAGAATGTCAGTACTGTTATTATAATACATCTGTATTCACAGGGGAACCCCTAAAAGCGCTTTGTCGAGAACAGGCCTGAAAAGAACAGAAAAAGAGCGCACAGAGTTACAAGTCTGGATGAAGAAAAAACAGAGAGAAAGACTGGCTGAATATAAGAGAAAGCTGCAGGGACTGAGAGAGCTGGAACATAGCCCCTATCAGCCATCCCACAATGCAGTAAGTAAATGCACAACTGTTGTATGTGTGCTCATTTACTCTACAGAGAAATGTAACCGCGCGCATAATACAATGTACAGTAAAGGCCAATGGTTGACTTTGTGAGATCCTGCCTACAACACAGTATTCTAGACAAAACCCAGTTGCCTGTGCAAAGTTACATTGCAATATTTTACTGTAGATTTTCACTTCTATGTTGTTTGTATTTGTTCATTTATGTAGCGCAGCACTTTACAGAGGTTCTTCATTTACTTCCCCATGGAGCTTACAATCTAGTTTCCCTATTCAGTCACACACAGATGTATGTTGTGGATTGTGGAAGGAAACCCACGCAGGTGTGGGGAGAACATACAAACTCCTTGCAGATGAAGTCCAGGGTGGAATTGAACCCAGAATTCAGAGCTGCAAGGCAGCAGTGCTAACCACTGCTAACAAGGCTTAGTGCAGGTAGACCCCATATCATGATCATTGTGTACATGAATGAGTTTTGGGTTATGATCATGTGATAAGTGACATCACTGCCGCAGTAATTCCAGAACATTTGCTGCAACTTTTTAGTACTTGTCAAGTTTTGCTGTTTCCATTCGTGCGTTCCTGTTTTTCAGAACTAGAAAACTATAAATACCCATTATACCTTGTAGACTATTGCCATTTACATTTGGAAAAAGATCATTTTACTTTTCACCATATTTCCAGGGAAAAAATTCCAAGAAAAGAATATTTTTCACCATGATTTACACTATTTGTTCATTGCAAATTAAAATTTGCAGCAAATTTACAGGCACTGAATTGCTGCTTTTCAATAGTCTCTGTAAACAAGCCTCACAACTTCATACAGATTGTTATATTAACTGCAAAGTCTATTCATATCACAGCTAATTAGTGGTTTACTATGGCACTGATCATTGTACATGTCATCTGTAGAATGAAACTACTAAAGTATTGCAATGCAACTAGTCCCACTGAGAAACACACCTCCGTTCTTTTCTACATACCTGCAGTTGCATTTTATCACATGCAGCTGGCAGTACATTTACAGTGAGTATTGATTATAGTTGCACTGCTAGAAATGCACCTACAGTGGCTTATTGCAGCTAAATGCAGTACTGTTGCAAGTGCTTCTGTGAAAAGAGGAACCAGAAATTGCACAATCAGGGTTACATTTGTTACTGCAGTTAAATTCCCCCAGCTTTTATTTCATTGTTTGTTGTTCCACATCGTGACATTTTTATACTGTTACTAGAGACTCGGGGGGCAGGATCCCACAGTCACACGTCTACATTCAAAATGGAAATGGCACCCAAAGCCTTTTCCCTACCTGTGGTATACTCTAGCTGTGCCCATGCGTTCTGAACACTGACAGGGAACTGTTGTAAGGGTCCAGAAGTTATTAACAATAGCAATTTCAATTACAAAATGTCAGAGACCTAGGGAGCATAGTGAACACGGCCTAGGGGAATGTGTCCTGGAAGCAATGTTCCCTCTAATTTTGTAAAGGCTGTGTGCGCAAGAAATTTCGTATGTGCAGAATTATAAGCCTAAGTAAATAATTGTGCAATACATATATATTTAAATACAATTTTAAATTTTTAAATACAAATTTTTTGTGCGCACCATTTTAATCTGTGTGCGCTGGTTTGACGGGTCATGTGCGCGCGCACAGCTTAGAGGGAACATTGCCTGGAAGTACCTAATAAATGGGATTTCTTTATCAATGTTAATTAATATTAACAGCTTAATGCTTTGTTTTTAGAACACTTCAATTTCCTCAAGAACAATCCTGCACAACCAGAGGATGAAAGATGAGCAAGACAGGTAAGTGATATATCTGTAAATGTATCTCTCTATTGTAAATTATGTATGTGATGACATCTCTCCTGCTGTTTTAGTCATTACTGACGACTACTTATACTAATCCTACTTTTCCCACGACTTCTATTATCATATTTAATATATATGAAGAGTGTTTCATTCCTTCTAATACATGTGCTTGTGTTAAAGTGACCCTGACATAATAGGTTAGTTCTGTTATGGTATGGGGGGGTTATTCACTATTCACAAACAGCGGATTCCCATAGTAAATCCTCTACAATTTGCCCATTGTAAAGTCACGACAATTTAACAAGTTAAGATTGCGACAAATTTCCCACGATAAAGTCGAAACTGTGACAATATTCTCATTATAAAGATGTGACTGCGACAGTAGCAGCCTATTGCAACTGTCTTTATCTGGTGAATTCACACCTATACGCAACAATTCGGACTTTAGTGATTAACCCCCTATACTCCTCCCGTTTCTGGTGGTTTGTGGCATCGTCGCTTTTGTAAAAGAAAAAATTGCTCTATTAAACGACTGAAGAACTTTTTCATCAGCCCTTGATTGACCCCTATGTGAGGTACCCCCATTGTTAGGGGGAGTTTCTGTTTATTCTATGTATAAATGAGTTTTCTCCTGATTTTCTGCTGTTATAAAACAGAATTATGGAGCAAACGTGTGTAAATTTCTGTACTAGAAAAAGAAATAAACAAATGGATCTCAGCTTTAAGATGATCTGATTTGCCCGCCCATAGATGTGTAGGATCTGGTAAATGAATGATGCCATAATGTATCTACGAAACACATACAAGGTAGTTAAGGCTGAATAAATATCTGAAGCTTATCAGGTTCAATCATTTAAGATAAAGAAACTTAGCGGAATAAGGGAAGGGTTGGGAGGTTGGGAAGAGACAAGCGCTGCCTTTGTGCTGTCTGACTATGAAATTTCATGAAGTTTCTACACATCTTTTTGTATGTTGTGTATGTTGTAGCCTTACCATGCATGTAGGGTGCATAATCACATACCTAATTATGGCTACTTCAGTACACTGTTACAATCCACCACCATTCAGGGGAAGGAAAATCTCCAGAACAGTTGCCAGTTGAAGCCATGCTGGGGATTTATTGGGAAAAAAATGTACAAAAGTTGAAGTCTATAAAGTTAAAGTGTACGTGAGCGTTATTTAGCTGACATCACTTAATCTCTGTTTAGGTGCACTGCTTTTCCTCTCCGCTGGTCTGGTTGGATCCATTGTTTGCTCTTTTTTTTTAACACTTCCACACCCCTCTTCCCTAGAATATAAAATCCTCACCCACACCTTTCTCTTTCAAGCTGCTTCAGTATTTTCCGGACTATAAGGCGCACCGGACTATAAGGCGCACTTTCTATGAGCACCTTTTAAGCAATCTTGGTTCATATATAAGGCGCACCGGACTATAAGGCGCAGCACATTACCAGTAAATAAACCATAGCTCAGACCGCAAGTCAAATTTTATTCAACTTACGTCGGGTTCATATATAAGGCGCACCGGACTATAAGGCGCACTTTCTATTTCTGAGAAATTCTCAGCATTTTAAGTGCACCTTATAGTCCGGAAAATACGGTATACTGCTGTGTGAATTATTTAATATTGTACCATTAACATTAAGTGTGATTATTTGTCTGAACATTTAATTTTGCATATCAGCAGGGATTTGTGAAACCTTTCCAGTTTCCATTGTTATTCTTGCTATTTCCATTGTAGGAGTCTGCTGGCAGAACATCACAATCACAGGGTATCTGAAGCTCTGGATCTCATGAAGGAGATGCTGTCAGAATCCAGGCCAGTGCCTAGTGCACTTCAAAAATTCAGTGCTTTGGCCTCCAAAACACAGACACTTCACTCAACAACTAAAAGGTAAATCGTCACAATGTACCATAAATATACAGTATATATAGAACAGAGTCAAAGGCAAGAAGCTTAGGGCACAGGGCTCCCATCCAATATCACCAGGCCTGCTACAGCCTTATAAATAGGGCCTTTGCAACATGTTAGAGAACTTTTTCTTTAAAACACTCCAGTTACACTATAATCTGCTCAGTTACATTGCTCAATGTGCTGTAGGCAATCAGTTGTTTAGTCAGTATTCAGAGGTTTGAGGCCCCACATCAATACCCCAATGTACCCTGTGCTGTAAACCCTGTTTGACCAGTTGTAGAGATTTTTTATTTTGGTTTAACACTAATTCATGTTTATTTAATTTCTAAATGTATTTAATGTCTCACCTTAAATAAAGTCTGTAAATAAGCAAAACTACAATCAAATAACAATAAAGGTTAGCGTTAATGCACAGGTTTCTTTTGCCCTTAAAGAAGAGGTCAGGGTTTTGCCTATACAATGACTTATGAGTCAATATCGCTTCCAGTAATTTTACCAGTAACAAGGTTGGTGACATCAGCCTTTGCTGATTTAGTGACTAATAGTAAATACTATTTATACTGATGAGGAAACTAAAGACTCAGAGGGTTATTATTAACTTAAGGCCATCTAATTCAACTGTCGAATTCTCAAGCAGTGAATTCCCATAGAAAATCTGCGACTGTGACAATTCTCCCATTGTAAAGTCACTACTGTGACAATTTTAAAGTTACGGTTACAACAATTTTTCCATAGGAAAGTTACAACTGCGACAATAGTCTCATTATAAAGACGTGACTTTGACAATAGCAGTCTATTAAATAGCAATGTAAATATATCTGTAACTGAGCACATGGTGTATCTGTATGTGCCTTTCCACTATTAATTATCTGCATTCCATATTTTAGATTTTCAAAGGCAACACAAAGATCACCTATAAGGGGTCCGGATGGGCAGAGGACACTTTCCCGGCCTGTTTATTCACAGCAAAGGGCTACATCTACCCCTTCCCGCTCACAGTCAACAGGTAGGATTTGACAACGTCAGTATTTACTTGTTAAAGAATTGATTAGGCAGATATTAGTACTTTATTCCCCCGCAGTACTTTATTCCCCCGCAGTAGTTTATTTCCCCGCAGTACTTTATTCCCCCGCAGTACTTTATTCCCCGGAGTACTTTATTCCCCCGCAGTACTTTATTCCCCCGCAGTACTTTATTCCCCCGCAGTACTTTATTCCCCCGCAGTACTTTATTCCCCCGCAGTACTTTGTTCCCCTGGAGTACTTTAACAGAATTCTAACTACTACTTCTAATATCTGCAGTTTTTACATGCATTTTAATTTACAAACTATACTTACTACTCCACATTGCATTCTTCCACCACATGTGCCACCTAAAGTACTATCTGTGTTCTATGGTGCTATTTTTAGCCTGTGGGTTTACCATGACCTCAGTTGTACCATATGAATATGTTATTCCCCCCCATACCTGAGGAAATTTGGAATAGTATTTTACACGGTATATATTTTGTATTAAACCTTGCTAGGAACAAACCAGTATAATTTAGATATCTTTATCAAACACAAGACAGGCTTTACATAATATTCCAAACTTGTCCAGATATCTTACCTAAGTGTGGCAGCTCTGTTTAACAGATTTTAGGCACATGGATTTATCCTTAAAGGAGTGTACTAAAGGCTTGCTAATACTAGGGGTGATTCTTAAAGGGGAACTAAATCTCAGTATATGTTGGGGTGACTCCAATGGGGGGAAATACTTACCGATCAGGGTTTTACTCTTCAGCGCTGCCTCTTGCATTTTTGCAAATTGTTGAGTCACCGACTTTATTTTATTTAGGGAAACTGCAGAAAAGTGCCAGGGATCTCAATGTCCGAGCAAAAAGTGCTCCCAGCTACCCTGTTCGCTCAAAGTTTGGTGAGTTATTCTGCTTTTTCCATTTTGAAGGTTTCGTAACAAATTCCGCAGTTCTTCTTCCCAATCTTAATATGATGAACTAAATGATAAGGAAAACTAAAGAGACTGTGCAGCCCTCCAACCACTTCTGATTCCTCCCGGGACCACAGCTGCTGCATTCTTCTCAATCACTTACATCCTGCAGCCAATATGTTAAACTGTCCCAGGGCATATATTTTCTAGCACTGCAGCAGCACCTCCTGATAATGGCCCTTGCTCTCTCCATCGGATTCATTGCCTTTGCTATAGAGACTTATGATGGTTACATACTGTACACCGTGATTTTATTCCTTTAGATCTGCCCTTAATTAGAGAAAGCTCTAATGTCACTAGGGAAATACCAAATTGGTAGTTGGAAAGGTGGAATATACCACTAACCTATGATTCAAACTATTTAGGGGTATTTCTTTTTATTTTTGCTCTTATTTTATTTTTCTTCTTCCCAAATTTATTTTAGTCATTTCCTTTTAATGCAAACCTTTCTTTAAAACAATCTGAGATACAAACTCATTTTACCCTGACAAATGAATAGGCCTTAGTGCTGACAAATCTCTTTTCTATGCAGACACATCATTACCTGGAGACCGCATGTCCCAAATGACCCGCAGGGGATTACTCTCTGGAAGGAGCAGATCAAATTTACAAACTAAACGTTCCCTGAAAACTTATGCAAGGCCCACTGGCTCAGCCCGCCATGGTAGACCACTTTTTCTATTTTCTTTCCCTTCAAATATTGTAAAGAAATGAGGGGATTAGTATTATTACTGCATTAGGAACCAAACTTCTTTATCACTCGTGTTTTCCATTTGCGTCTGAGAATAATGTGTTATTTTGTGAAGTGGAATATTACTCTGTTTGCATTATGAAATCTGCTAGTTGTCAGCTGATTGTAGATTTATCCTTGGGTGCTTTCTGAGTGAAATTCTGTAGTGCAAAGCAGTCGAGACAAAATAATGATCTTTCATATCTAGGAAGAAAGTTATTTGGTTTGAAGAAAAGACCACGGAAACTTTCTCTTCTACAACTCTACCCATAAGGTAAAACCTCAATTAGGGGGGAATTAACCATTGTCCGAAGTAGTGCGAACAGTTCAGGCGACTGCGCCAGTCGCATCGCCGAGGTT
>WMED01005603.1:0-19317 GCA_019650415.1 Pipa parva
TCCACAGGGGCAGACAGCAGCATGGAAAAGAGGGAGAGCGCCATCCTCCCTCTGCTTTTATAGCAGCCATTACGGCTGCTGTAGAAAGCACGTGTGCAACTTCCTAGTAAGATCATGTGACGATGACGTCACAGAAGAGGCGGTCCCGGTCCCAGGAGGGTTGGTGGAACTCCGGAGCTTCAATCTGTATGCTGCAATCGGTGAGTATTTTCACCGATTGTTCAGCATTTTGAAGCTTTTAAAGATAGGGAGAAACTACGGCGTTAGTGTTTAATGTACAGAGATGCAACGCCGTAGTTTCTCCCTATGGTGGCGACTAAAGGGTTAAATTAGCATATGAAATATGTGTTTGACTGTAACCTAGAAATTATTATTTTCTGTTTTGTATTTTAATAACAGTCATCATTTACTTGTTTCAGGCATCTCACCAAGAATTTTCAAAGATGAAAGAATCTAATAGCGAAGCTAATTTAAGAGAAGAAGTTCTGAAGAATTTAGCTGCTGGACATGACAACTATATTGAACTTGTAGCTAATCTAAAAGAAGGCACAAAGGTTGGTTTTCATCTATATCTGTAAAAAATGCAGTAATATATTACTTTAGAAACCTAAATCATTTATGAAAATGTAATTGATCAAAACTTGCATAAGTTTAGTGAACTGGACATAACTGAAGTAAGTTTCTTTAACTTTCATTCATATTTTAACTTTGTCAGCTGAACTGCATTACTGTCCGGTGTATCAATCCTACTACCTACTTTACATCACTTAGAATCCATTAGTTGTCTTACATGGGGAATTATGTGCTTTTAAAACTGTTTTGCCTTCTGTCTCGGGCTTTTGTCTTCTTGTTTGTTACAGTTCATTTCAGTTAAGCACAACAAACTCTAAATCATAATGATGTGTATACATTTTAACATTCTTATTTTTCCTTTTAGTTTTACAATGATTTGACAGAGATTCTGCTAAAGTTTCAAGGCAAATGCAGCGATATTGTCTTTGCTCGCAAAACAGAAAGAGATGAATTGCTAAAGTAAGTATTAAAGACAGATTTTGCTTTTATTGTTATGTATGAGAAAGTACTGTTGTGCCTTTTTTCTCTTCTTTTATCCTGAGCAAGTAAATGTGGTCTTAAAGTGGTGATGCTATGTTAGTTGCTTATGTAGATTTACTTAGACCTGAAATGTTAACAGTGTCTTTATTGGACCTGCCTGTACACATTTATTTGCTTGCATTGCAACAGTTAAAGTGATGAGACACACAGACTAATCTTCTGTTTTTCTTTACAGAGATTTACAGCAAAGTATTGCTAGAGAACCAAGTGCTCCATCCATTCCCCAAGTACCTAGTTATCAGAGTGCTCCATCCAATGTGGCAGCTACTACTTCATCAAGCACCCCAACACCAGCACCAAGAACAGTCTATGTAAGTAATATCTGCAATATAGAACAATGGCTGAGTTTAATTAAAATTACAAAAAATGTTTTCTTGCTTCATTGTAAAACTGAAGTCTTAAAATTGCTGGAGAAATTAAGGTCTGTCCTAAAGGCACTTACAGTGGTGCTTTGTTTGAAACTGTAAATTGGCTTTTGCTTTATGATTATACAATTTTATTTTGTTTTTAACTAACTTGTTTCTTATCTGTCAGTTCCTCCCCATCTATGATTTAAAAGTGAAGGCAGGAAATATTACATGTTGTAGGATCCTTACCGGGTTTAGGCAATACAATTATCAATTATGAAGACTTTAGACATAGTTGGAGGAAGGAAACCCAGGTCAAAAGCAGCAAGAGAGAGTTTTGGAACTTCCTCCACATTACTCTATAGAAAGCTTATCTAGGCCAGAGTTTTAAAATCCAGAAAAGACCCTAATTGCATCTTTCCACACAAATTTAACTATAACTGTATGGAGCGTCAGGAAAGTAATAGAGGACAATTACTTCTGTAGTTCTGATATTACAGTATATTGTCTAGTGCCATAAAGTGAAAATTCACTTTATGGTTCACTTTTTTTCTCTCCTTGTTTTTATGGATCATATACTGAATAACAGAAAGCTGCTAAATAAGACTGGGAAAATTATTTTTATTTTTCATGGTGATTGTTGAATTTGAAAGTTTGAGGCTAGAGGTAATGCAACTGTTTTTTGTTTTGAATGTGTATAAAATGAACCATCTAACCATGTATGCACATATTGGTCTGCTTATTGTAAACATTTCCAATTCACAGTGTAGACTATTATAGCCATATGGTATGATAATAACTTTGCATAGTAATGGGATGTTTTGCAACAATACCCCTTTACAACCAAATAAATAATTGTAGATTTTTTTACGTCATATTTATTTCATAGATATTTTTAGGATTTAAGTCTGCTTATTTTACCCAAGGGCATACTGAGCATGTTCAGTGCTTTTTAGTTCATAACATTTCATTTGTATTTTGACTACATGTTAAGCATTCAAAGTGCTTGGGATCTATTATGGATATCCTCCGAAAAAGTTTTAAGAGGGGATGGCACTGTGATGTCATTATGTATTCACCAGGTCACATGATGCAGCAGCATGGCATGCTCCATCATATTGAAGAAGGCTGACCCATTTATTAGGCAGATGAGCTATGACAGAGGGATGCATCTGAAGTTTAGAACTATTCTTAATGCACTCCTCTGGGGTGAAAAAGCAGGGACCATGGTGGTCTTATCCTGGACACCCATGATCTGGTCACTATCCCTTATGGCTGAATATTAGGAATCCTCACAGAGGATTCCAAGTGCAGTAGTTGATCCAACTGACATAATTTTTTGGTCAGAACAAATTATTTGTGATCTAAGCAGATCACAGAATGGTGCACATAAATGTCAGAACCTCCCATGCATGCACATACAAATCTGTCTAAATTTTCCCAAGTTCTATTCAAGAAGATCTCTACATGTCACAAAGAAAAGGTAGGAGCCATAGGTGTTGTTAAAATGGTAGCTGTTACTACTTGTTTATTGTAAATACATAAAAGGTTCAGCCAAATTTGCCATTTATCAATTGTGTAGTCAACTCATACAGAATGAGTAAATAAAGTGTAGCACACCCCTTTACCAAAGTGTGCATCATGTTGTTACATATATTCAACCACACTGAAGGGACTGCCCCTAGATACTGTAGGCCTCACTCTCCAATGAAAATCAATACAAAATCCAGGTCCGTATTCCATACGTCCCTCCGCTGTAAAAACTTCCCTAAAAGAGCAATATGTCACAGAAAACATGCAAAAGGACAGCATATTTTATATATTGTTTATATATCACTGCCACTAGTTTCTCCCCAACTAGAATCTTTCAACAAATTCACAGAAATATTACATAAAAAACGTGGTAAAATAATTTAAAATTGACTGTTTTAAAAACAGAGGTGTTTATGTCAAACATAAAATTAAGATTTGCATCCTATATCAGAAAGAGCAAGTAAGGTTCTCTGGAACTCTTCTAGTATGTGTTCAGTACTATACACATCCCTATAAGTGGCAATGTCAATATTAAATTCCCAAAATCAAATGGGCAGAGTAACATTAGCTATACTGATCACTGAAGATGTCAAAACAAAGTCCTTTTAGGTCTTGTGTTTAACAACAATACTTGGGGATGTAGTCAATTTAAAGTACCCCCCAGCTGCTTAATTGAACCACACCATTCTGTCAAAGCAAAAGCCAATTCATTTAATTACAGGTATTGTTGGTCACAATCTAGACACTGCACTTGGTAATTGACCACTACATTCTGCTTACCACCTTTATATTGTTATCCTTGTTACCTCCCTTTGTTGGGTTTTCCTGTGGGAGCATTTAGAATTTTTCTAGAAAAGATTATATGACCAAGGGATATATAAAGCTGTGGTTTTAGATACATACATATATGTATGTATGTACGTTCGTACATCCTATGAATATTTATGAGCCGGCAGACTTGTCACGCTACGGAATCATGATACACGTAACAAGTGGGAGACAGACTGATTCATGCCGCAAAAGGAAGCTCCAGTTAGTGAGCGAACAGCGTCCGGCAGCACTGGTGAGGTGACTCTGCTTTATAATACATATTCAGCTTTTGTACCTGGCGGTGCTCACAATAAGGCCTGTGAGGGGACAAGGTGAGAGAAGCGTTGCTGCTACAAGCAGCTCTTACTAGTGTATAAGTCGAGTATATGCTTTTAAATGATTTTTTTTAACCTAAATTTCTTGACGTATATACGGTAATCTTTCTAGTCCTAAAAGGATTCTAATGTACTAGTGTGAGGGTAAATTCCACTTGTGGCAATTTTGTACTTCACTGTTGATGGAGAAAAGGAAGTGTCTGGCAGTAGAGAGTTTGCTGACTGATTGCATATTCTCCGCACGTAGTAAAATGCTGTGCTCTGTAAATATGCCCAGTGGCCTGTTAAGAAACTGAATATTGTATATTGCATGATGTAGCCTTTAAAAACTTTTTTCCTCTTCCTTCAGTCTGGGAAACAGCCTCCAGCACGTCCTCCTCCCCCAACAATGCCTGCATCCAGTCCGGCTCCTGTCAGTGCTGCTCAAACTGCTGTCCCTCCACCCGTTGTGGCCTCAGCTACTGTGCCTCCACAGCCTGCCTCAAACAATGTTCCCTCACAGGCACAAGGGCCTCCATATCCAACCTATCCAGGGTAAATATTGCTGAAATGTTTACATTTATTGAAACTGAATTATTTCTGTGTGTGCACAAGGACGGATTGTTGGCCATATGGGAATGTATAGCAAGCTGGAATAAAATGAGATAATCGCAATGTGTATCATTTATGTGAATTAGATAAAGGAAGACATGAGAAGATGATGGAGTACATCTATTAGTGTTTGTTATACTCAAAATATTTACCTACTTTATACAACTTTGCAGAAAACTGATTTTAGTCCTTGTTTTCTTTTCAATTACACATTCTCACTAGCTCTCCTCCCTTACAGTCCCATTGTTTTGTTTCTTTTGCTTAATATTCATGTAAAAATATTTCATGTTTCATCAACAGCTCTGTGATCTTGATTAATAAAATGTTTTTCCTTTTTTCTCCCACAGATATTATGGAATGCCAGTCCCAGGTGCCTACTATCCATACATGTATGGACAGCAAGCCCTGCCACCTTACATGTTCCAGCCACCATCTGGACAGACACCCTATCCAACTCAGCAGCCTGGCTACTCCTATCCACAACAGCCATTTTATCCACCACAATAAGTAGTATGTAAATCAAACCTAAAATCTGCTTGTTAAGGAAAATGAGGGGTGGGGAGAAATTGTAACTTGCAATAAGCTAATAAAGCTTTTAGCAACAGTTATTGCATTGTATCATATCCATTAAATGTGTCTCCTGCATTTTAAGAGCTGCATTTCAGCCATAGTTCTGATAGCACTAAAGTTCTTCCTGACTGCCTCCTTTCAATCACAAGGTACATTGTGGTCAGAGTGCAAGGAGAAGGAACCTTTGTACATAACTGACCACTGAACGTTTAGAACCTGCTCTTTAACATCAAGTGATCCTGGAAATTGAAACAAAAATACTAGTAACAACCCAACCTCAATATACTTTTGTTTCTTACATTTAAAAAAAATATAGGGTTGGAAATTATGTTTTTCCTTTTACGTTAATTTCTTTATCTCTGTATGCTACTTTTTTTCCTAATAATCAAAGTCTTGTAAATCATAATTTAAAAAAAAAAAATAAAAAGATATAAATGCTTTGTTCTGTTTTGTTTTTTTTAGCACATTTAATAAAATGAACACCTGGATAGATGATTACATAAAGAAATATATCCTAGCATGTAACGCCTGTCATCCTTTTTTATTTTTGAATGTGCTTTATGTATCATGATTTTATTTCAGTTGTTTTTGCATTGTTACAAATGTGAAAGCTGACATAGCAGCATATTTTGAAAAGGTAGGCATTTTGCTGTTTTCTGGTATATTTTTGGGGAAAGATTACTCTTTGTTTTAAAAATGGTTTAATTTACAACAGGCTTTGACAAAATTCTCCTTCCACAACTGAAACTCAAAGGAATTTCATCTTTATCTGAAAAGGTGAATGTAAAATAGATTCAAATAAAGCTTTTTCCTCTTCAAAGTCTCTCGGCAACTGAGTTATGGGTGTGACTTCTTCCTATTAGCAGGACACTACTAAGGGTAATCTCATTTACTGATACTAAACTGAAACAATTCTCAATTTTATACGACCATCAGTCAAAATAATGTGTTAAATTTGTTATAAAAATATAGTTGTCTGTATTCAAGAGGTGTGTGATTATGACATTTTAGTTAAATCTTTACTGAGTCTTCATATAAAAAGGTAACTTTCACAATTGAATACATTTTGAATAAATAAATGGGGGATTGAATTAAGCGGCGTTTTCCAAACTGTAAATATCGGGGCTAAAAATAAGATATTCATCATTGAAAGTGCACCTAATAATAACTTAGACTTTTATAAAAATGTTAGCAATTCTGATTCTGCTTCCTTTATTTCACTGACTGGTTTGTGCAAAAAAAAAAAAAAAAGCAATTTCCATTGGCATTTAAAAAAATAAAGAAATGTCAAACCAAAAATGGACACAAAGTAAATAACACATTGGTATAAATGAATGCAAAACTACTTTTTAAAATTTCCACCATTTGATACATTTCCCTGATAGTCTTTATTTTCAGCCATTTTTATTTTTTTAACAATAGATCCATCTCCCTTACCAATTTCCCCTGCAGTTTAGTTTGGATTCTTAAGTAAGCAATTAGATTGAGACACAGAATTCTGAAAACAAGTCATCAGCCTGAAGATGCACAGTGTCACATGACTGTCTACTACAGGTTGCTGATTAATTTTGGAATTGGAGTTGGAGCTTCAAGTGGAGCCAGGACTATACTGAAACTGTGCAGGAGCCTGACACTAACAAGCAGCCGGGGTGATAATAGGGGAATATCGTGAGAACCCAACCCATAAAAAAATAATAGTAAAAAGTAAAATTCTAGTATAGGTATTATTGAATATGTTTCTTTTGGGCTAAGTATTCAGATAAGTTTATTTTGCCTTTATTTGTACTTTTAACCCTGAATATCGATTACTGACATTTATTACCTCTGTCAATTAGTTCTTTATTGTACAGTTTGTAAAGACTCTTAATTATATAAAACTTTTATAATCTGCTTTTCACTAAATCCAGTGGGATGTAGTGTGATGTATACCAATATACTATTCCTCCCTAGGCAGGAAGAAATCCCCACGTCTGAGAGGCAAAACACATCTGTTTTTAGTGCTCCCTCCCCCACATTATCCATCAGGACTCTTTCAGTTTGTACTTGTTACATCGACTCATGAAGGCACAGTATATTAGTATACATTATTACTATGTAGAAGTTGCACAGCAGTTTCTTTTTTATGCCTTGTTTGTTCCAGTGATTTACTTATCATTAGTAGCATTAGTTCCATTGTACTGGGGGGATTTGAGGAGCTCTGTAGGAGATGGTTGTTTTTTAATTCCAATTTTTAACATTTTTTGTGATTTTCACTTTTTCTATTAAAGATTATGCAGATTTTGTTATATATTACTGAATTCATGCTTCTGTTATGGGGATGCATTTTAGGTGTTTGTAAAATTATCATTGTTTCATAATCCTCCAGCACTGCACCTAGGATGGTCCGTCTGCATTGGGCACAGAGTGCACACACCCATTTGCTCAGCGTTCCATAGATTATTGTTGTCTAGACTTGCAAGACTGATCCTGGACAGGAACAGAGTGTAGTCAGACACAGGCTGCATAAGTTTGAAGCAGGCAGATTTTCAACCAGAATTTACTTTGTGACTCTTACCTTGGATTTAAAAGATTCTGGTAATGTACCCTAAAATGAGAAGACTGAGGAAAGCAGGAGCAGGAATATAGGCAGAGAAGGAAACAAACCAGTTATTACTAAGCAGCAGCACACCAAGGAACCCTTCACAGAATACCTAAAATAAGAAAAGATCCGTAATCAGTCCTGGACTGTTATTTGCCAAAGGAGCTACAATTGCTAAGCTCAATATCCTGCTGTGAGGCAAATAGGTGGTGCAGAGCCTATTCTAGCATACACACATTAACAAAATTATTTATATATATATATATATATATATATATATATATATTGATGAATTTATTGGTGTTGCTACAACAATCTTAGTTTTGGTCATTGTTGCATTGCTTGTACAGGTGCCAAAGAGTAAGTCCTGTTAGTTTTGTCAATGTGTGTATGTGTAATACATGTGTGTTCCAACACAACTTGTGCTTTATTAATTTCCCCCAAAGTGTTAAGGCCAGCATGTCATGGTATGGGGCTGTGTTAGTGCTGAGGGAGACAGCTTGTGGCTTAGTGAGACTCGCATGCCTACAGTCCAAACCTTGGAATGTTGTTCATTATACAAAGTACAACAATGACCCCACACAGTTTTTGTGAAAAAAATGTATGATGACTCCCGCCTGTTAAGTATGAAAGAGCATTTCCCTTAACAGAAATATACTGAACATCCTTAAAGTGCACCTGTCACCTCAAAATTCTAATACAAACTTAGTTTCTACTAATGAAATGTTTTTGTAAATATATATGTATTCCTTTTCCCAAGCTTAGCATGCCTTAGTTTCTTGAGAGGTGCAACAGCAAGCCAATCCTCCTTAGCTCAAGAGGCAGACTAGTGGTGTGGTTATCAAGGCTTCAGTTAACTTGTCTGCTTTCTTTCCTCCAAGAAATCCCCACTGCCTGACGTCATCTGTAACATCAGCTACTGGGAATTAAAATATTGATTGCTGTGTTTGCAAGAGCAATGCATGGGTTGAGGATAAAGACTAAGCAATTCCATGGACTCTGCACATTGTGTCAATACCTCCTGTGGTAAAGAGAATCCACTAGGTTTGTCTTAGTCCTTCCAGAGGCAAAACAGTGACGCAGTGTGCCTTAGCTCCCAACCCTTGATCTTGTTCCTAAGCTTAGCACACCTTAGTTCCTCAAAAAGTGTTACAGTAGCTATATCTGCCTTAGCTCCTCTAGATGTGTACTAGTGCTGTGGTAACCCTGTCACTCATTGACTCAAGTTTTGTGAATCATACCATAACTTGACTCTGGGGCTGTGAAATGTGTTCTCTGGTGATGGAATCACATTTCACTATCTGGCAATCTAATGAATAAATCTGGGTTTAGGGGATGATAAGACTTCTTAATACTTCCTGTCATATGTGGTAGACCTCTTCCTAGTCTCTTAGCTGTAGTTACTGTAATAAACATTTCACAATTCAGGTGACATGAATGGGCATAAGTCATAGGCCATATATGTCAAAATTGTAAAAAGCTTGGCATATTTTGGGTAGAATCTTGACTGGAATTTGCCTAATGACTCAGCAAACAGCACTAAGAGGGCACAGTAAAAGTACAATGGGTTACCTACCTATGACAGCTAATACTAAAGATTATTTCATAACTCTCAAAGAGTTCCTGTAAAACTATAGGGGTGGCAACAGAAGTATGTTATGTTATTAAAGTCAATAGTGAATATAGTATGTAAACTGTCATGTACTTGGATGAGTTTGCCTTTTGACATAAGTAAAGGGGCCAGCCCTGAAACACTGATACACAATGAGCATTTAATATAAAATGTTAGAAACTACATCAATGGGTGTCTAGTTCTCTTTCCTTAAAGAGCTGAAGGAAGTCTGATCTGCATCAGTAAAAATAACTATTTTATTACTTTGTTAAAAAGCATGGAATATATTAGACTGTAAAATACTTCACATTTGTCATCGTGCACTTCTTCCATGTCTGTATTATAATTGTATTGTTGAATTGTTTAGCGCTATATAACCTAGCATATAAGAATATACATACAATATAATGCAACTCTCATCCACATATTAGTTTGCAAATGTCTTTCTGTATTTTGTTCTGTGCCGCATACATGAGTCTTCCTTTGCGATTATGTCTCAATACCTTTTTGCTATGATATCTAGACTGTAGCCTCCCACCTGATCAAATGTTAATTCATATCATCTCACCTAATACCATTTTACAGTCTAGATAGCACTTTAAGGTCTGCTTGATTTTTTTGTTTCCTATTGAGCTTGAAATTAAACTAACATTTTTTTACTGTTTCATTGAGAAAAAAAATGTACTATTACAAATGTTAGAAATACAGAATAGATAAAAAGATGAAGTGGGAAAAAAGAAAGTAAAATAAGGAAGATAAATGATCTTGAATTAAAACAGAAGCCAGATCAATTAAAAAAAAAGATACTTTAAACACCTCACAAAAACCTAGTTTGTTTAACATATACTTAGAATGATGCAAGCATTTTTCTGTAAATAAAATTTTATTTATTTAGGGACCTTCCAAGACAGCATTATGGTACATGTAGGTTTTTAATATTTACACTATACAGTAGTATTTTAATCATTGAAAAATAGGTACAAATTCAGAGCAGAAAGAGAAAACGTTTTTTCTAATTTCATCATAGATGAAAGCTTTACAGAACTCCCATAGCAAACAAAATCAAACCGATAATAAGTAAAATTAAACATAAATAATAATGTATTCATGAACTGAAAAAACCTTCCCACAAAACTATTGCACGATTCATGAAAATAAAATGTAAGAATTAAATCTGAAAACAAATAATGTTTAGAAACGTTAGTGTGATGCAAACAAGCCTACAACATATAACGTTAATCAAATCAAAACCATTAGAAATTAAGACTCAAGTATATATAATTGTGAATTGCACTATTCCCACTAAATTAATTGCATTTACGTAGCATATTTAATAAATATACCCACATACAATGTTCTCATCATAGCTATTTAAAAAAAAATCAAATATTTTTAAAAAGGCAGTATGTAGAAGAGCTAATTCAATAACCAAAAACATATAGTCTCAATTTTTTGATTTGATTGGTGAATTTTTTTGGGATTCCAACACTGACCCAGTATTTTAAGCTGGACCTCTGGATTTGTTAAACAGTGAAGGGAAAACCTATACATTGCACTTTCAGATAGTAGAACCCTTTCTTATTCACAGTGTGGTCACTTTACTAGACTTTGCTGAACCTTGAAAAACCAACACTTCTTCCATGAAATATATGTCTGTATCTCAATACAAGGGTACAAGCCAAAAAAGGGAATTTGATAGTGGCAAATGGTTTCATTATGAAAAATGACAAAATGATTACAAAAAGGCAAGCACTCTTTTTACAAATGGTGACTTGTCTTTAAGGATCCAAGATGCACCTTATGAGATATGTTATGTTCATATGTTTACTATGTTTCTTCAAACAGTCTGACTTCAGGACCTGCTAATTTTCAAATTATTCAATTAAAGGTCCTGAAAGATGTAAAAAAGATTTTAAAAAAAGTTTTGGAATGGAAATTTTTCCTACATTATATGCATGTCCCTTTCAGCATATGTGTATCTGTATGCACCAAAGGAAAAAAATAAAATACAATAAAGGATGGATGCACAAAAACATAATAAAGAAGATTGAAAAGGAGGAGGAAAATGTGCCATCTACAGTAAGGAACAGAACAGGAGGGACAAAGTTTAGAGGGTGCAAAAAAAAAAATCTTTAATAGAAACTGCAGCTTGGTTTGAAGTTTAGAACTAAAGCTAGTACTAGGGATGATTCTTAACAGGGGAGGGAATATTTTCAGTGATGCCATCCACTTCACTTCCTGTTCCAGTTGGATTTCAGTGAATAGAACAAGTGCAGTAGCAAGACTGATGTAAAACAGCTAGTCTGCTTGCTCAGTTTGCTGAAATCCAACACAATGAGAAGAGGATCACATTACTGGGCAGAGCAGTAGAGATTGGCTTGCTATAGACAGCAAGCACCTCCTTTCAAGTATTTCTCCTCTCACCCTTAAGAATCACCCCAATAGTAATAATCTATAGTTCTCTCCTAAGTCATGAACTTTTGCTTTACAATAGATCAGCCGATTCTGCAAACCCTGCAGTTTATACATTTTCTAAGTTAGCTGAGGGGCATTCATCGTTTGTAGTTAGATTTTGCCTCCTTTTGAAAGCACAGTTTCAGATTTGCTTCTTTCCTTGTAACATATTTTAAACCTAGTTATTTCACTACTGCTATTTGAATTATGCTAGACTGGTCGTTCCTTTTGTGGAGAGAAAAAACATTTCTAAGCAATAAAACAGACAGCTGTAAGCAAAATTTCACTGCAAATCCAGAGACATTTTTTTTTCTATGGAACTCATTCTGTTTCAGGAGAAATGTGAATCTCAGAGACACAAAACAAAAAAGGGAATTTGGGCTACAGCACTGGAACTGTTCTTGGCACACAAGAATTAAGAAAAATGAAAGCATTTTTAGTGAAAAGACAATTTTGTGTTTTCAATTCAATGGGCACAGCTGTCACAATAATTTATCATTGTTGTTTTACAAAACTTTTCATATATTACCGTTTATAAAATCTAAAAGTACTTTATTACCCAACTATTAAGAATTTATTAAAAGAAAAGAAGAAGAAAAAATGCAGACTATCTGGTGGAAAAGTGTTCACAGGAGCATAAAGGCAATTCTTGGTTAGTGTTCTTTACACAAAATCAGCTATATCTTTATGGAAACAGTCTTCAGGAGGACGGTCGAAGCCAAGACTATTTAATGAAAGGAAGAAAAAAAAGTTATAAACAAGTAACGCATAGTAATTAATTACAGTAATATAGATGACTAGTGCTTGATATAGAAAAGCAGTAAAGTGAATTACTAAACAGAAGCAAAATTAAAATCAAACAAATCAAATCCAACAATATTTGATGTTACTTTACTTTTGTGCCATTTTAACTTATGTAAAAGCACAAAACGTAGGATCAACATCAAATGATGCTCGAGTCCGGACCTACCACCATTTTAATCACTGTGCTTCTGGTGAAGATTAGTGGTGTCCGAATGATCTAGTTTAAAGCATTCATTTGACTAACTCAAACACACACTGTTTTGTTTATTAAGAAAGACTGGTCAAAATAAAGATTTCAAGTAAGGTTTGTAAATCTTCTGTGTGAGAGATAATGAATTAAAAGTAATTAAGCATGGTTGATTTCATCCATCATCCACGTTTTCTTTTCTTTTACTTAATCAAATTATTAAAAAAAGCATAACTTTAAGAAAATGGTTTTTAAAATGAATGTTACAATGAAGAAAAACAAAAAGTTTAAATTTCCTAAGTGTTGGACTTCTTGATGAGCAAAGAATTGTTTGATATCATTACTCCTGTATGTCAGCTTAGGAAATGCCAGTGGAAGGCTACAAAACAGTGACTTAAAGTGTACCTGTCACATCAAAGCTCAAAATACTAAATTAGGTTCTACTAATGAAATAAATATTTTTTAAAATTTTATATGTATTATGAAAAAAATGTACCATTATATAGCGTTTCTCACTGACATTTTCCCTGTCAGTACAAGTTTCTCTCTCGAGTCTGGTTGGGTGCGGCTAAATGATGATTGACATTATAGCTCCTCCAATCATATCCCTGATAGATTGTGATTTAAGGGATCTAATTGGAGGAACTTTAATGTCAGTCATCATTTTAGCCCCTCCCAACCCAACTCGAGTAAGAAAAATCGGACTGACAGGGAAAAAGACAAGATAAAGGAGGGGGGATTGTTGTGATGAACAACATATGGCCTACATGAGAGAGCAAACAGAATACTGTGGAAGTACATAAGAAAAACTATGAAAAAAATAGCCCCACAGAAGTTACACAAACAACTTGGTCTTGATAAATCTTGATTTATTTTCCTAGATGAGTAATTAAATCTTGCTAAAATGGAATTATCTTTCCACCCAAACCTGGACCTGCTCCTACTTTTTCTATTCTAGTGGATGGTGGAATCATGAACCCTGTAACCTCTGTACGTTGTTTTGGGGTGACTTTTGACTCTGCTCCTTCCTTCTCTAAACACACCTCTACCACAGCTAAAACCTTTTCGATTTTTCCTTCACAAAATTGCCAAGATCCACCCCTTTCTCTCTCGCTCCACTGCTAACACCCTCATGCATGCTCTTGTACTATCCTACTACCCCGCTTGGACTACTGTAATGTTTTTCTATCTGGCCTTCCAGTATTCCCACCTCTCCCCACCCCAGTCTATTCTAAATTCTGCAGCCAGAATTCTCTCCCTCTCCCACCAGAGGGGACAACCTCTCTCTGTTCCTTGGCTCCCGGTAAGCAAACAAATCATTTACAGTGTTCTCTTTTCAATGTCAACTACACTCCACCCAAAGCAACCAGCTTTGCATAACCACACACCAATACTGCCCTTTCTCATCTTAAACCCCTTTCTCTCTCTGTGAACCCCCAGTGTAGGGAATCTTAGCCCCGCAGTGATATCAGCAGGAATTGCTGCAGAAATTGCACATATGCATTGCTTTTAATTTGTTGAGAGCTTAGGGGGCGGGTACTTAAAGATCAGACTACATCAGGGAGAAGCAGAGCTCATGTGCAGAGGTTGGGGTTTGGAAAAGCTAGCTTGTATGCAGGTGCTTTGGTATAACTTAGGCTAAAAACATTACTCAGACATCCTGGTGTGGGAATTTTACTGGGGAAAATCACTTCTCACTAAGGTATAGTACTGCTATGTAAAGATGTAATCAGACTATAGTTCTCCTTTAAGATCCTGAAAGAATTGCAAAGAAAATTACAGATGGGGACAGCTGATATTATCTCACTGTATACAAAAATCGGTCATGAGAATGGAATGAAAGCAATCCACCAAAAAGTTCCTTGAAGGAGACAAGATGCTAAAGCTAGCACAGAGAAATGTAATTTTAAAAATAGTTTTATTTTAAATTATAATTATTTCATTTTTAAAAGGGATTTTTATCTTCAGCCATATATACATTGTATAATGTAGATTCACACTATCTGAGTATCTCTGATTTAAGGGGAAGTTAACCTTACTGGATGTTTTATTACAGATTTGCCTTAGAGTTGTATCCAACTTACTTCAAACTTGCTGATTCAGCTAAGCTGAGGGGTCAAAGTGGTCGAGGCTGTAACTGGCCCTGAGCCCATAAGGGTTCTTTCCTTTCTGCTGCAATTCAAGCCCAGTATCATTTGCGCCAGGTGCCTCCACAGTCAAATTTTGTTTATTTGGTCCAGGAGGTGATGTGGAAGGAGGGAGCCAAAGTGCCAAACTTGCACTGAGTCCAGGCAAGCCTAGGAACGCTACTGGCTAAGTTTCAGTCTTACTGTTTATTGTTTCATTGCGTTTCTAGACCCTTGGTCCAGATTTGCGGTTCTGCTGAACTTGTTTCACTGCATATCTAGTCTCTTGCCAAATGAAAAAGCTTCCCTAGGGGAATCCCATGTGTGAATACCCTGCAGCAAAATCAGAGTTTCCTTGTGAGAACTGCTAGTGAACATCAGAGAGCTTAGACTCTGAACCCAAGGTGAAGCACATACCAACATCCAATTCCCAGTGAACCTGCTCACTACAAGATCCCTATCACTGATGAAACAATCGCACCTCTCTCTTTTACAGAGTAAGTTCACTTTTTGGCCCCAGCACTTGAAAAAGGGATAGCCCTATTCAACTGAGGATGTCTAATCAAACATTTAATGGTTATGTTTTACTAGTGAAAATATAAAAATGGATTTTATCCTTTAGTTTGGCCCTGACCTGTAGACAATAACTATAAATGTGTGACTATAAACTAAAAATCAGTCCAGGAAAAAAAAAGAAAAAAGAAACCAGAGCCATTTTTAAGGATTCTGCAAGGCATTATGATTGTGAAAGATATTTGTTCGTATCAAACACCACTGCTTAATCTAAAATTAAGAATTAACCCAAAGAGAGACTAAATTAAAGTTACAGTGAGAAAAAGATAATAGTGTTCACAGTTAAATAAGAAGAACACAAGTCTTCACTCACCCACATTCTAACTAGGCCCACACTGACTCAGAACATAGTACTGCGAGGCTGGGTAAACAACAAAGCAAGCAAGAGAAGAGCTTAGTGCATTAATATTGATATAAAATATTATTAATTTAGGAATAAGTTTATTTGTGCAAGGCAACTATATATAAGGCCATGTTACCCATTATAATATCTGCCAATAAAAGATAACACCTACAGGTTAGTCCCATTACAGTTGTATAGAACTGCTGCACATTTCTCATCATACCTCAAGTCTATGCAAATCAAATGTTCAAAATTTGCATCAGCTATTGCCTAACTAAAAGACTATCAAGAATTATTTTTACTTTGTAGTGATTATTGCACTCCAGTTAAATTACTTTTCAATGCCAATATCTAAATCAGTTAAGAAGTTGTAGAGGGCAAAGTGCATAACATTAGTTAGTAAAACCTTAGTAAATCAGTAAGAATATATGAAGGAGGCTTTGGCAAATAGTGAGAAAGCCTTATAGCAGGTTTAATGTTAATTAAAAAGACATGCAATTAATGTAAACTTTCTATGACATTAAAGTGCAACTGTCATCTTAAAACTCTAATACTAATTTAGGTTGCACTAATGAAATAAACATTTTGTAAATATATATGTATTAAAAAAATGTACCTTTATACAACGTTTATCTCTGTCATCTTCCCTATCAGCCTACCTTTTTTTCCTAAGTCAGGTGAGGGGGGCTAAATGATTGACATTATAGCTCTTCCAATCAGATCCCTGCTAGATCATGATTTAAGGGATCTTATTAGAGGAGTTATAATGTCAATCCTTATTTAGCCCCGCACAACCCGACTCAGGAAAGAAAAGGCAGGCTGACAGGAAAGATGACAGAGAGAAACGTTGTATAAAGGTACATTTTTAATACATATATATTTACAAAAATGTTTATTTCATTAGTACAACCTAAATTAGCATTAGTTTTGAGGTGACAGATACACTTTAAAGAGATTTCAAGAACTAAACTTAGGCTTAATCCCTTATTAAACAGGTAAGTATAATGGAGAAGAAAACAATAAAACTTAAAAGTGCTGAGATCTGACTCATCATTAAAAAGTTCATATTGTTCCCTAACAGTACAAGGCATTCATTTTGCTGTTTTATACACACACAAGGCGCTCTATGAAGACCTGTGTCTCATACCCACTCATTAGTGAGTTAG
Source organism: Pipa parva (assembly GCA_019650415.1). Classification (NCBI taxonomy): domain Eukaryota; kingdom Metazoa; phylum Chordata; class Amphibia; order Anura; family Pipidae; genus Pipa; species Pipa parva. The sequence goes on from WMED01005603.1 coordinate 17,143, forward strand.
ATCACAGTGCTTTATGTTCTCAATGATGAGTCAGATCTCAATGATGAGTGAGAGGGGGCCCAGCGGGGGCTCTAAAATGTTATAAGCATTTAAATATGACACGGAGGTATATGCCTCTATATACTAGCAAATGTCTTTTCAAACCTCTCTGCAAGCATCACCAGCACTGCATTCATGTGGTTCTCTATAAAGCAGCACAGGTAAATCTCTCAGAACTACAATTCAATTACCTACTTGTACTATTGTGTGCAGATCCACAGGACTTTTGGAGAGGTCTGATGAAAAGATTGAGAACTACATTATCTGTCTTCTGAAGCCAAGGAAACTCTAAAGCAGGGGTCGGCAACCTTTTTGGCTGAAGGAGCCATATACGTGCGACTCTCTCAGCCCTTTTGAATCCGGAGCTCCTGACGTCACATGCGGCTCCGGATTGGCTAATAATCCAGATTTGCGGTGGCATCAGCGGCTCCCGATTGCCTAGCAACCTGGAAGCCGGTGACGTCAGCAGCTTCGGATTGGCTAGCAACCTGGAAGCGCTGAGAGAGCTCTCTCTCTACAGTGCTTTTCGGCACACTGTGACGAGCGGTGCTTGCACTGCTCGTTACAGTGAAAGAGCCAGATATGGACATCAAGAAAGGTCATATCTGGCTCAAGAGCCATAGGTTGCCGATCCCTGCTCTAATGTCGGTCTCTAACATGCAGCTCAGACTCAGCAGTATTTACATAGCTAGAGGATATTACACAATATTTTGCAAAGCCCAGTAAGCACTGAATAAAACCTCATTTTAATATGGAAAACAGTCATTTTTTCTGTATTTGATTAAAAGGGTTAAGTTAATTGCTTTTGCTTGACACAAGTAAACCCTTTTTGTACACATGATTCTGAAAGGGCAAAAAAGTGCTGCAAATATGGATTTAAAAAAATCTTACCAGAGTCCGGGAGTCTTCTTTTTGCAAAATCTGCTGAGCCTGTTCAGGTGGGAATCTCAGTACTGTTGTTATTACTTTTGCCATTGTCTGAATGAAAAATAACCTGGTTACTGAAAATTTTTTTTTACAAATAATATTAAGGTCTTTGAATTAAGAAGTTTTATAAGGCAGAATTCTGATAAGTTATAACACTTCATACAGCTGTGAAGTGTTATAACTTATTTATTATTAGTTTTATAACATGAGCGGGAGGCAGCACTGGATGCTAAAACACCTATTAATAAGTATTTCCCCCCTTCCCCGTTAAGAATCACCCCAAGTAGTAACAAGCTTTAATTCTCATTTAAAGCAAAGGTACTTGATAGTAGGTAATCGTTTACCTCTGGTTGTCATTTTTAGCCTACAATTGGAAGGGCCACGCAGCATATTGATAAAAATGGTAATCTATGCTGCACAGGGATGAAAGGTTGAAAGAAATATTTTCCAGGTTACTACTACTCTTCTTCATCTGACCATCCAATGTAAAGCAAGTGATTATAAGTAGCACAGTCAATAAACCAAAAATAGGACACATCCCTGTGAAGATGTGACTCGTGAGGACACACCCCACAGAATGGGAACCCAGACAATAGTCAAAAACTTGTAAAAATCTAAGGTACTTTCATCTGCAAATCCTTTAATGTGCTGTAGCTTTTCAGGTGTGTTGAATGACATACCATGTGAGTAAGACTGGCCAGAACCATGAAGGACAGAATTATCAAATGAAGTCACACTAGTAACTAGACAAAAAAAACACACACAACAGTGAAAGGGGAATTTCTGCCATAGTGCTCATAGTATAGAAGGACTACTGTACTGAAATGGATCTTTAAAAAACAACTTTCCAGAAAGGCATGGGAAAATAAATTAATGGAGGAACAAAGGCTTCATGTCCTCTTACTGCATATAAATCCTCAAATTAATACCCTGTACAAAAATACAAACTGTACCATAACCCAATAAAAAGAATGGGCAAAATACAGCACCAAGAAAGATAATCAAAACTGGGTTTGTTTAGTCTACAGGAAAAAAGAGTAAGGGGTGACCTAATAACCATGTATAAATATATTAGAGGTCAGTACAGAGATCTCTCCCACAATCTATTTATACCAAGAACTGTAAGTATAACAAGGGGGCATTCTCTATGTTTAGAGGAAAGAAAATTTCTGCATCTACATAGAAGGGGATTTTTTTACTGTAAGAACA
>WMED01005604.1:0-14877 GCA_019650415.1 Pipa parva
CATCTGACAAACACAGATAAAAACCAGAGGGCAGCAGATCATGTGAAAATATGATATTTGAGTAATTCTCAAAACTTTTGGCCATGACTGTAGATTCAGGCACCTACCTGTTTTCCATCACCACAACAAATAAACATCATATTGTTTTTGCCTGTGCAATACTATTCACTGCTCCATCTATAAACGCCAAACACTGGTTCATTACACTCCCCTTTCTATCCTTGCAATATTTTATACAGCTCCATTGCTTCTGCTGTCATCTCAATTTAGCGATTTTCATCCTCTTTGTGCGGTTTCCAAATTATATGAGATTGTAGTATGAGCACTCATACAAATTCACACAGACACCAGAGCAATTGGTATCAATGCAATTGGTATCTTTATTCCCTTTACCAGACATTATATACCATATATGGCACACAGGAAAAGGGTGGTCTCAACATTGGCTAGTAGTATTGTAAATGGCTATTTACATAGCTGGGAGTGTTTCATGCTAATTGATTGCTGAGTTCATTGGTGCTTAACTCTGCTAACCCCCCCCCCCCCCAGCTACAAGCCCACCCATCATTCACAGTAAGAACAAATAGATTCAAGGCAATACATGCTACCTATATATATTGCTACCAGATGGCATTACTAGCCAAACCTGAGTTTAAGATATAATTTTATCAAACTATATCTCTCACACTGCCAAATAAGCTCTCCTGCAGTAGATTGCATAGTTTTCCAAGCAGCCTGGCAGTATGTTGCCTAGTAACCTGGTGCTTCAGCACTGCCATGCACAGTGACAGCAATCCATGGTACTCCTCAGTGGCCCACCTGGACACAGAAACAACTACTTGTGGGCTCTGGCCTCAATGGGCCCTCCTGGAGTTTCAAGCTGTACCTTTATGGCATATTGGTGAGAGTAGTGTAAAACAGGTAAAGGTTTGGAGACAAAGAGGTAGGGTAAAATTAAATCATACAGGAATGAAGAGTCCAGAAGAAAATCTTCTGATTATTAGTATATACAGTATATGCATACAAAGAGTAACTGCACAAGTTATGCTCTGCCCTACATGAAATTAACCTGTGCTATGAAGTTGTATGTGTGTGTCCCTGTTGACTTCCCCCCCCGCGGATCTGAGCTAGTCTGTGGTGAAGCAAGTTTCAGGAGTAAATGCATGTGACCTGGAAGTATTTAAAGTGCGTTAGATATACTTAGAGCTACAGATGGGAGTCTACTCAGCCAGTTCAGGGAAAGAAGTTTATGCATTACCTGTAATAACATGGACTTTTTATTATTCTACTTTAATCTACCAAAAAGATGCATGCTAAGAACTTTTAAAAGGAAAGGTGTTTCCAATGTTGCAGATATGGTGGTTTTGTTGTATAGAATGTCGTCTTGAAGTATTTTAATACTTCTGTTCATCTGACACCATTTGGAGAGAAATTATTATTATTCCGTAAATCTTCTTCAATACTGGAAATCCATTTTTCCATCGAAATGTTGGATATTTTGTGGAAGATTGGCTTAGTGGGTCCTGAAAACCATATTGTAAGTGGGTAATTGTGACATGTGAGACTGATATTGTTGTACATACCAAGCAGGAAACTGACCCAGGCTTGTACTGTATATTAAATGTTTCTTTATATGACACGGATGACTCTGTTAATAGAACTCGAGTAATTAAAGATTGCTGACTGTAAAAAGGGATTTATTGCGATGAAAGCAGGAAGACATTTATGATACTGTAAATACCAGTGTAGAAGAAAATATATCTCAGACAACATCAGTGACCGTGACCAGGAAATAATAAAAGAGAAGGCAAATGCAATAATTATTGTGGGAATGAGAAATATGTTGCAAAGTCTCCTAACACAGCCAATGATTTGCATAACTATGCAGTGTCAGATAGACAGCATTGTTTGCCATCTTGTGGCTGTTCTCAGAAGTGCAGCATGCCTAGACAACTGTATCTGCAAAAACAAACAAGGTTTCATTCATTAGACACACAATAAGATATTTCTCAAATAGCAGGAAAGGCTTCCAATACATATTATTGTACAGTAAAAGATCATGGACATTGTTACATGGAATGTTTATCACTGCATGTGTCTAAACAGGATGGCTAATTTATTTTCTTGCGTAGTTGATATTATATGTTGGGTCCATGTTTCTCATTAAATTTATATTATATAAAAAATGTTTTTATTACAGTGTTTGGAAGCGATATCTATTATATTACCACACTTCTCTACAAATTCTGGCAGCTGGGTCCAGAACCAATTCTCTGGGTGTAGGATCTCCGTCCTGGGTTCTTGTAGCATTTCTTGGCAGGCCACTGTTTAGGAGCCGCGGATGGTTGGACTCTAGGACTACAATGTATAACAAGGCAAAAAAAGAGTAGAGCTTTTGCCCTTACTCCTAAAACTTTGAGGTGGGAGATTGCCCTTTAGTGAAGAACAAGGCTAGACTCAGTGTACCAAATGAGGTTAGCTAGCAGGGAATAGGAGGTGTGAGCCATAGTACGCCATGGAGAGGTATAAATGATAGTGAGGAGTTGGAAAGTGCAGCATTAATCCCTAAGCCACTGTGCAGAGTTGTTATGTATGTTGTTAAGGTTAGAATAGCAAATATGTCCCTGCACAGGTATAAGTGTGGTTTGAAGTCCCACAAAGACATTGCAGTGGACCATTGTGTCATAAATGATAGTAATAGTATGTTGTTATCCTAAATATCATCTATATTATCTATTTAGGGTGGAATTCATGATAGTGCGAAGTGAGGTGCGGAGTCTTCGCCTCACTTCGCACATGGGGATATGCGCTCGCTGATGTTCTGCACGCGAACACCAGCGAGCGCTTTAAACGGATTCCAGTCTCGGCGAGACCAAAAGAGTCGACTCGCTTAGACTGGAATCCGTTTAAAGCGCTCGCTGATGTTCGCGTGCAGGACATCAGCGAGCGCATATCAGTCAGTGCGAAGTGAGGCGAAGACTCCGCACCTCACTTCGCACTATCGTGAATTCCCCCCTAAATTTAGTCTCTCTTTAATTTCCTTTTTTTTTCCCTTCTTTGCTTGTTTCCTAAACTGGGAGAATGATACATCGGAGGATATTTCTACAAATGCAAACATTTTTTGACTGTTTTAATGCTAGTAAAGTTATATTTAGGGGCTTATTCCTGCAAGTCCATACAGTGGCATACGGGCCTGTCACCTATTATTCATTCACGACTTCCCCATATTCGGGTATTCAACAAACACTGTGATGTGGAGAATTCGCTCCCAATTCAGGTGTTTATTATGGTTGCGGACTTTGCGGGAGTTATTCACTAAGGTGCGAATTCAACTGTCGAATTCACAAACAGCGGATTCCCATAGCAAATCCGTAAAAATGTCCCCATTGTAAAGTCGCAACATTTTTTGAAAGTGAAGATAGCGACAATTTTCCCATAATAAAGTTGCGACTGCGACAATATTCTCATTATAAAGACATGACTGTGACAGTAGCAGCCTATTGCGACTGTCTTTATCTGACGAAGTTGCACCAATACTCAACAATTCGTACTTTAGTAAATAACTCCCACGTGCGTGTGCACAGGTAATTCACCTACTCCTCAAGTGTTGGAGTCTGTTGCAGTAGCAAATACGGCAATGTGTACTATGTCAAATTCGTCAGTTTTCTTCACAAAATCAAAGTTGCAAATTAGGGGTTTGACCAATAGGGTTCATCTACATTAGGCTTGCAAAAACCCTTTATATCCTATGGAGGTAGCCCTGATAACCGTGCAAACTGTGCTAGTTTTAGCAGATTGATATTTATCAATTATGATCTTTTTCTATATTGATAGTTTTATTCAACCCTATACTAGTTGAAATGCAAGGTGCAGCAAAATAGTAAATAATGGCAATAAAGCTGTGATTTGTGGTGAAATAAACGGAACAGGTCAAAATTACTATTATAAACTTTCCCCCTTAGTTTGCTCTACTACAGGGATGGGCAATTATTTTTCTCATGGGGCCTCGTGAAAGGTTTGGGTGGTTTTAGAGGGCCGGAGTGGTGTGCCTAGCTTTCCGGCGCCTGTGGTGGTTGGCCATACCCTCTGCTTTTGCATGCTCGGGGGGCTGGTCGGAGATGGTTAGAGGGCCAGATGTGGCCCGTGGGCAATACAATGCCCAGATTTGCTCTACTAGGTTATATACTATAATCGCTGCCTTTTGTGGCTTAATATAGACCTGCTCTATAGTTTTTACTACAGTACAAAACACAAGGTAGGCTCATCTAAACAGATCCTATCATTGAAAAATATTACCCCTCTTATTAAATTACAGAGATTACGTTTTGTTGATCACAAAAGAAATAGGCAGATCCATTTTGCTAACATAAAACATGTATTCTGCATTTTGTGATTATGGAATGTATTCTGTGCACAAAATGCACATTTTTGATTAGAAATCTTTGTTTTGTTTTTCTTTTGTTTTCAGTGTGAACAAAATATTTTATATTTTCTGTCTGCACGAAAAAACAAAACATTTTTGTCAGTTTGATCTGTGCAGGCTGAAAAAATATTTTGGCCACATTTTTATATTCATGAAACATTTTGCAGCACAGGGTAAGGGGAGACCCCTCACAAAGGATCCCCTTATCCTCTTGGTGTGCTCCTCCCTAGTCTGGTGGCTACTACCCCAGCATTTCTTTCACAGTCACTCCTTGGAAGAACCAGCGTGGCAGATCATCACAATGTCATTTCATCTGGATGCAGTGTGGTTATTCAGCACCTCTCAGCCCAGGGAAGGTGACACTTTCCAAAAATAAACACTTTCCATCAACATTTTCAAGCTCATGGTAGTGCATCTTGCACTGCTCCACTAGACCCAAATCTTTGCAGTCTGCCAGTTCAGATTCACCAGTTCACATCAATCCTCAGTCACCAAAAGCAAAGAAGGACTTGGCGAGATTCTCCAGGGCAAAAAAAACTCAGTCCTGCTGCAGGGATTCAGACCTCAGCAGTGTTCATACCAGCTCTTCAAAAGTGTAAGGCCAACTTTTGAAGCCAACTCATCCTGGGCCAAGCAGAGTGGGATCTCCACAACTAGGATTTTGGATCTCTCATCTGGAGGATCACCCCCAAATAGATCTATGGCAATAGGGACCAACCACAAAGTTGCAAGGTTCCTATTGAGATTCTTCGACCATCTAGTGGTAAGGGATAGATGCTATGACATGTACATTTTCCTCCAATCGCCATGATTTCACAAGTGATACAAAAACTTGTAACTTACCTGTGCACATCTCCCTCCTTCCTTCCTAAGGTAGTGGTGGGTTTTCATACCAACAAGGAAATGGTCCTTCCATCCTCCTGCCCTCATTCTCTACTGCCCTCACATGAGCCAGGCCACAGTGCACAAAGAGATGTAGATACAATAAAGAAATTAAGGGCTGTACACACAATAAATTAGTATTTAACCAAACTTTTTACTGACTCTTATTAAGCAGTATGTGGCAACAACCTTTTGGGGGGCAAAAGCCTCCCGGTCACGTGCAAGTGGGTGCTTTAACGTGATCTTTGAGATAATTAACAGTTACGTGCTGAAAACATAACTTGAGGTGCAGGGAAACACACATGGGGAACCATGGAACTGGGTGCCACTGAAGGAACTGGAGCACCCAGCCACCATTACACCTCTAGAAGTAATGAGGTGTACTAAAACAGGTAACAGATAACAGGTGAGGCAAAAGTGCACAAACAAAAGGAAGTGGATTCTCTTACCCCAGTGGGGTTGACACGGGATAACTCTGAGGCGCTGAGTCTAAGGAGGGCCAGGTCTTCACCTTTAACCCCCGCAAGGGGGTACTGGTCTTTGCTGCGGGCACCTCCCAGGTCGCAGCCCTCGGGTTAACCCCCTACTGGTGGCAGCTAGCTGAAACATTGGATTAATCCGGATCTGCTGAACTATAACACACTGGATCTTGTAGAGTGAGCTGTACCTTTAAGAGAGTTATCCGTACAGACAGGAGCACTGAAGCAGAAGCTGTAATAGGACATAGAGATGACGCAAGCAGCTCAGGAGAAGTAAAACTGCAGCACACAGCAGGAATCCTAAGGTAAAATGACAAAATTGCTAGAGCACTGAGAAGCAGTGCTCAGCCCCTTTTGAATCTGGCGACGCTGACGTCACGCCTGACATCAGAGGGTCTGGATTGTAGGAGAATCTGGAAGTGCTAAAGAGAGTCTGCCGGCAGTTCACGAGCAGCGCATCAGCTGCAAGCGCTGCTCGTGACACTCCCTTCGTCACGTTACAAAGTGAGATATATTCAAAGTGTGGGGATCCAGGTTCCTCCACAAACTTAGTGACATCATTAGATAAATCACAAATTGAAGCCCATATGGTGTTTCCAGACAAAACATATAACATCCATTTTTTTTTTTTACCAAAAAGTAAATTTATTACCGTAGAATCAGGTGGATTACAGATACCCAGTCAAGATTTAATATGCAAAGTAAGATGTTACTTAATACATTTACTGAAAGAAGTTAGAATTATAGTGAATTAATTTAAAACTAAATAGGAAGTGGGAAAAAAGTAGAAAGTGTAATACTAGGCTTGAGTTTTATATGATCTACCCATCTAACAAGCCAGAATTAGCATTAATATTTTATAATATTAAATAAAATCGCAACTAAGCCCCATATATAACTAGTACTTCCCTCTGTTACTGGTGTTAGGAACTTCCTTTGTGGGATAAAGAAGGCATTTTAATTGTAAAGGGCATAAGCAGGATGAAATGCTCATTTTTGTTTTTCCTACTAAAATAAAATGCTGCTGCTGTTTGACTGCTAATAGTTTGCCAGAATGATGCTTTGTTTTGGCAGGTTTCCTCTTTCTATACATCAAAATCACAAAAAAATAAAGTGAGACACACTGGGAAAAAAATCAATCATGTTTTCTCTTTGGGAAATTTAGATTACAGCAAAATAAATTAGACTTTAAAAAGAAAACAAACCAATCACAAAAAAAGAAGGTGTTAAAACACTGCAAGGAACTATTAACCACAATTCCTTTCTCCTTTTCTAATAATGCCTGTTAGGGCTGATTTTGTCTGGTATATTCACTAATGCAGTAATACAAGGTGTTTCTCTGTAAATACATTCCACAGGATCTATCATCTGTTTCCTAAGACAAATTGTTATTGTAGCCTAGATGTCAAGCTCTTGGGGACATGTATTTACTCTTTTGCTAGCTTTGTGCTGTTTGTTTCTTCTGCTTGCACACAGCCATGGTTTAGTCCCAGGTGTACATTGCTCATTTACTTATCTTGGGTAACGTCTTGATGATCATGCACCTGATCTCCATCTCTGGGGATTAGGAACCTGTTTCTGTAGCTTATACCTGCAGCAGCCTCATCTGGCAAAAGAAACAATTTAAACTGGGTCAGTAACAACACACAAATGTCTGTTGCTGAGACACGGGAAGATTAATGGCCACTTGGGCAAAGAAAAAAAAGAATAAACAAACATAACTTGCATCAAGAAACTTCAGTGAATGCTGGGAGATATTGTGTACTAATTGGAGGGCTACAGGACATCTAGCCTACAGACTACTACAGCCATTCTACACTTGGCAGTTTATTATAAATTGCTACCTGGGAAGTGCAAGATACAACCAGATATTAAAGGGGAACTATAGTTAGATTATATCGTTATATATGTAGTACTATACCTTAGTGAGAAGCGGTTCTCCCCAGTAGATGCATAATATGTTATCCTGCTTCAGATGAAACAGCACTGGAAAACTCCCGTACCAGGAAATGTGTGTGTGTGTGTGTGTGTGATGTGCTCCAGTAAATGTGTGTTTAACATGTACCGGCCAGTTTTCCATGAAAGGGTACCCTCCCTCGAACATTTTTGCTTAATGTGTAATATAATTCCTGCACACAAGTTAATCTCCTGCATTACAGGAATGCAAACAAAGCATGGCTAATGAGGCCAAAAGGTCAGCATACTGCTTAACTAATAGGAGTCAGGCAACTTTTTCTTTTCGTGTTTAACAGTTATATCACACACAGTGCCTGGTGTGGGAGTTTCAGTGCTCTGTTAGAAATCAACCAGCTTCAGATGAAACATCCATTGGGGAGAAACGCTTCTCACTATGGTATAGCACTGCATATGTAAAGATGTAATCAGTATAGTTCTCCTTTAATGCTGGTGTCCCAGAGACTTGTTTTAAAGGGGGAATAGAAAGCCAAGCTAGAAACCTTATGGAATGTTATGCAAGAGAATATTTCCACCAAAAAGGTCACTGGATAAAACTTAAGGATCTCAACTAAGCCATTGACATCAATGTAAAGTATCACTGACTTGAAGGTTGGGTCAGATTGATCCACCAGAGGATCCTCAGGTGGCAAAGGGCTGGTCCCTAAAATTATCTACCTGCAATTAAAATAACCCTTAGATGGTCTCTAATTTTCCATAAACTAATTTATTAGGAAAGTTCGAGATGACATTGTAAGTAAGCCTCTAGGTTTTTGCTATTGTCACCGCATTAAAATCGCAAACATTATAGCGAGTGACTTCACAATTCCCAGTTCATGTTGTCACTTGGTTGCGACCCCTGTACCAAACATCTCTGAAATTTCCAAGGTGTAAGATTGATAGTAATAAATAAATTCAGCTGCACATGGCAGGGCTACAGAGAATCCAGTGTATTCTACAGTCTGCAATGTAAACCATTTACTAATCCGCCCCGTGACCATACCACTGATTTTAGCAAAGGTGCTTGCTTCTAAATAAAAGGGAGGAAATCCATAAATGCAGGTAAATAATCTTCTGTTTGATTTGAATGGAGTCCAATATTTCTTTATTGCTAGTTTATTTGAGTATGTACGATTTAATTGACTTAACATTTCAGTCAGACTTTTTTCCTAAGTCCCTAATCAGTTAACAAATACAAAGAGACAAGACACATGTGCAGTCCCTTTAGTACAGAAAAATAGGAGCCATAGAGATGACAACTTTATTGGTAATCGCTAGGGCTAGTGTACACTTCAGCAATAGCTTAGGACAACAGCCTAAGGCTTAGCATTTGTAACACTGCTGAATCCACAATGCTACACCTGGCAAGTTTACAAGTGGCCTGGCAATTGTTTAATACCCAGTGCTGCTTTGGTTGATTTTCAAGCCACATGAATGTGCTGTCTGTGCGGAGCTTTAACCCAAAGACTGCTTATTTTACTTAGCTTGAATACATATCTTCGAATGACATATTTATATTGCCTTTTAGCTGGCACTCTCCCTGTGTAACTATATCAAACCCAGCTAATTGCCATGTAGTTGCTATTATTTTTTTTCGTTTTTCTTTTTTCAGTCTCCGTACTCCTGATAGTTTCACATTCTCCTTGTTACTCTGTGTATATAGTAATATAATAAAATATTTTGCCACACATGAGATCTATAATATCTAACCTTTGGCCATAGGGGATGCCAAGTCTTGGAGCTAAAGAGCTCCAAGATGGACATGCCAATATAAGGCTAACTCGGTTACAAAGATTATCTAATAAAATTATATCATGCCAACAAACTGAACAGATTGAACTACAAACATTTTTCCTTTTTATTTTTTTATTTTTTATCAGTGTTTAGCTTAAAGCAATTTTCCATATATGTTTTGTATGTTTAAGATTAGCTTTCCTGCTATTAATTTCTTAGTTATTTAAATTGCCTCCTACTTAGCAAGCCTCCACCAGTGGTGGAACTATTTGATGATGGGCCCACCACCTACCCCCTTTGCAACTCTGCCCCCTTCCTGCAGACCAAATTATGGACACTTGCCGAGATCCAGGGGCGCAGGGAGGAGAGGCTCTGGGAGTGCTGAGTGGTCACCCTATTGCTACACCACTGCTCTCCACCCAAGCCTTCAAACTTGAACCTCGAAAGAATGTCACAATTGTTGGAACTTACATTATGGAGGTAATACTATGCTTTCTACCTATTAAATGATACAAGGAGCACATTATGACAGTTGTTGTATGGATTCTACTAAGTTACAGCACCAGGGAAAAAACAGAGAAATCAGTAGATAATAACAGAGATACAACAAATGTTTTGTTTTGGGCTAAATTTCAAAACATCTATTCAAAGAATAACCTTTTGGATATGTTTCCCCTTTAAAGATCAAATACTGTTACAGCAAAATTCTATAAGAATAAAAACTGTTGACTTGCTATGCAACCAAATGTATATGTGTTCCATACAAAAGGATGTTGCTGGTAGTTGTAGTTTTATAGTAAAATAAGTTCCTCCTATGGCCATAGGTGAATAATAATGTAGGCGCTTATTCCTGAAAGTTCGAACAGTTGCATAAAGGTCCGAATTCACATTAATTCACCACTTTCCTGTATCTGCATATTCAGCAAACTCTGTGATGTGGAAAATCCACGTTCCAATTCAGACGCTTACAACAGTAGCGGACTTACATTGCATTTCGCATTACTTTGTGTCCACATGCACAGGTAAATCGGCTATTGGATGGAGTTTGATACTGTAGTGAATTTTGCAAGGTGTTCTGTGTCGCATTCACCAGTTAAAGTGGCCAATTGTGGAGGGTTAACGGCAGGGCTGGTACTTTCCGAAAGACCACACTGCACTACGCAAGAAATTATGTCTGACCCATTTTACATCTTGACTAATGGAATCCACTGTTTAGTGAATAAGGAGGAGAGAATATGTGACTATTGGTGCGTTGCAACCTGAAGTGACGCAAAAACACTTCGACAGCTGAATTAACACTTTCTTGAATAAGCCCCATAGTGAGGCTTAGCTGTATAAAAACCTGGCAGTATAGAAAAATCTAAATTAATTTAAAAAAAAATTGTCTTATCAATGGCATTCTATTATCAGCCTCCATCCAAAAAAAACAGTCCTTCTGCTTGAAGATTTTACAATGTTTGAGGCAAGACAGTATTAGAACTTTATCTTTCAGCTACCTGCCAGGAGGTGGCGCCATTCACAAGGCAATTTATAAGGCCCTCCAAGATGACCCTGCTTTGTCCCCTTTAAGACTAAATATAGAAGTTAGAATTAAAAAATAAAAAAATTTAACATTTTGTGACAAGATTAAGAAGAGTCATTTAATAGATGATATATCATTACATATAAAGGATAAACACTGGCAAGTATTTCCAGAAAAGTGTAATGAAGAGGAATTGGAATAAATATTACTAAAAGTTTAAAAAACATTGAAATTATAGTTAAATAGTTTCACCTATACTCTGTATATTTTTAAGTACTTTTGATGTTTAGTGTTTTCTTATTGTGTTTATTTCCAGCACAGACATTGATCTATTATTTTCGGTGATGTAGCGAATTCACGACCAATTAAACAGATTACTATGGTTGCTACTTCGGCTCCTTTTCCCATTACTTCGTGTGTGCATGCTTGTGGAATTCAGCTATTTATCAAATGTTTAAAGTGCACCTGTCACCTCAAAACTAATACTAATTTAGGTTGTACTAATGAAATAAACGTTTTGTAAATATATATCTTTTAAATAATGTACCTTTATACAGCGTTTCTCTCTGTCATCTTCCCTGTCAGCCTGACTTTTCTTTCCCAAGTCGGGTGGGCGGGGCTAAATGATAGGTCATGATTTAAGGGATCTGATTGGAGAAGCTATAATGTCAATCATTTAGCCCCCCCCCCCCAACACTTGGGAAAGAAAAGGCCTTTTTGAGTTTATTACATTTCGCCTCTAGAGTGACATTAAAGTTTCAACATTAAACATATCCATTGGAATTGTAGGAACATGACATCACTTTGACTGAGCAAATTTGCATCAGTACAAATCCTGCTACAGTTAGACTGATTATTCATCAAATAGCATTCGTCTTAGCCGTGTTCGCTTCTTCACCAAAGGAATCCTTTGTTTAGTGAATAAGAAGTAAAGGGATAGAAAGGAATGCAAATTTGCTACACCAGTGAAATTGACACTTTGATGAATAATCAATTATGTGTTTATATGAGCAGTGCGGTGGCTCAGTGGTTAGCACTGTTGACTTGCAGCGCTGGGTTCAGTTCCACCCTGGACTTCATCAGCCTGGAGTTTGTATGTTCTACCCACTCCTGCGTGGGTTTCCTCTGGGTACTCCGGTATCCTCCCACATCTGAGTCTGTCTGTGTGACTGAATAGGGAAACTAGATTGTAAGCTGCACGGAACAGGGACTGAAGTGAATAACGAACTACTGTAATATAGTAGTGCTATATAAATGAACAAATACAATACAATACAATAAAGATACACATTTAAAAAGAAATGCTGGAACATTTGTTTTGTGACACACAAATTTATACTATAGCACCAGGCTGAATGACTGATGTGGCACACTCAGGACTACCCAGAGGTCTTAGTATCATAACCACAGAAATGATTGCCTACACAGAATCAGCAGACATAATTCACCCCAGGAACCAAATTCATTTTAATCTTTTAAAGTAACCTTAATTCCAGCATGAAACCTAAAAACACATTATTGGAGGGATTATAATGTGGCCTAACTCAGATCCCCTATCTGTATACTGAAAAAGAATGGCATTTTGGGTAAATATTCAGAGGGGTGAGGAGGGATATTTGGACACAGGAAACAGAAGACAATTGCTTGGAGGAGAAATGTAGTAATTAGGAGCTGCTGATTAAGCTCATTCCTGCCTGAGGGAACTGCACACCTGCATGGATCTCCAGGCAGTCTGGGAGATTTTGTTTCTGTAGCATGGTGTGTGCTTGTGTGTTTATGGTCATTTGATGGTAAAGGATTATGTGGTCATGCTTCCTATGTGTTATACACAAAAGTCTTATTACAGAACTGATTTTATATATTTATGAGCTCTAGGAATCTTTGTACACAATATTCTCTATCAGGTTGTACCCATATAGATGCAACTTACTTTACAAACTATAAAAATTCTGCTTATCTGGGTACAATTTGATTAAAAAGCAGTAGACCGTTTTCCAAGTGTTTGCTATGTATTTGCAGAAGTTTAAATGAAGAAAATCTAAACTGGAAGTACTGGGAATACTGCTGTGTGGGACCCCATCAGCTCAGCACACCAGCCCAGTCAAATAGTCATTTAAACTCTTCTGAGTACTGTACTATTAGATGGCCTACTGGGCACTGAACAGTGTAACTGGGCCGTTTTCAGTGTAAACTGGACCATTTAGGAGGGGCTATATGTCAGGTTGTGGGGGGTCCTGTGATTTCTGATGATACCCTGTTTAGGCAACAATACGTCAGTAAGCATGTATTATGTTGATAAGCATGCATCAAAAATAAATATGGATTTTTACATTTCTATGAAGCCCAGAAGCAGTTAGCCTGTAATTTCCCATAGTTCAGTATTTGGAAAAAAATTGTGTGTTGTGGGTGGAGGGCAAAAGAGTAGGCTGGGAAAGAAGCTAAGCTTGAAAGAGCAAGCAGACTTACCTCTGTGAGAGGAGTTCTACCTGCACAGGTAGTTATCTCTCTCTGCCTTTTTCTGATTTCTGTACAAAGTAATTATCAGGAATATTTGATATTATTCCATCTGTCTGAACCCCTAGCTGTACTGTATTAGAGAATGTAATGACTTTGTGTGCTTGTATTCCCTACGTACACACCACTGATGAGGAGGAAAGGGCCCAGAGCTTCCTCCCAACTGCTGGAAACAGGTCATATTTTAAAATGATGCTGTTGAGGGTTCTAGAGCACATTTTGCTATGGGGCACATCTTTGTATGTACTCCGCTAATCCCATAATATAGTGAATTTATTGCACAACGCTTTGGCAGAAACTAGGTTACAGCCTGAACACAATCAAAGCATTCACCCATATAACCGTTTCTCCATCTAAAGCAAAGGTCTCATAGTAGCTCAAGTTTTAAAAATTCAGAAGGACACACCTGTCACAACATGGGGAGGGGGCTCGCCCATTCATATTATGGCCTTAGGTGTGTGAAAGGGGGGCAGTGAAATTTGATCTTAAACCTAAGGAAAAAAAAAACCTAAACAATAAAGGAAAAAAGCCTTCCTCCTCTCTCCTACCTTAGGCTTCTGCAAAAACCCTTTTGTTTAACCTGATTAAGTCCTCTTTGTTTCATTACAGACATGCAGGCAAAACAAACACTCAGACTGAGATAAGCAACATACCCTCTCAATAGGAACCTCTTACCTGGCTTGTGGAGCACTGATGGTATCAGGTGAACAGGTGTCAAGGTACAGCATAGGAAAAGTGTGAATTGCTTTGTGTTTCTGATAAGGTTTGAATGATGGGGAATCTCACTGACTGGGAAGTATTTATTTAAACAACAGAAAAGTCACTGGCTAATGGTATACAAAGTGTGGGATACTGACACATTAGCCAATGCACAGAATTCCCTGATAGGTTTAACAGGAAGATTAAGAGTTTCTCTACATGTGAACAGCACCCCTGATAGTATCTCTCTATCCCCCCCCCCCCGCCAATCCCTCTCTTTCTGGGGGTCACTTATCAAAGTGAGAATTCAACCATTGAAGTGAATTCTCATCACTTTTGGTTGGCTGAGCCCTGGTTCTCTACTCCTGATTCACTAAACAGCGGATTCCCATAGTCAATTCGCAAACGCGTCAGTATTTCCATAGTGAAGTTGCAACTGCGTCAGTATTCCCATAGTGAAGTTGCAACTGCGTCAGTATTCCCATTGCGCAGTGTGCAACCATCTTTAGCTGGTGAATTTGCCACATCACAAATTTTTATGAATACCCCAATACGGGGAAGTGGCGAATACACACCTTTACACAACAAATAAATAACCTCCCTCTGTCTCTCTCTCTCTCCCTCTGTCTCTCTCTCTCTGTCTCTCTCCCTCCCTCTGTCTCTCTCTCTCT
>WMED01005605.1:4588-19317 GCA_019650415.1 Pipa parva
GAAGAAAATGCGGAACACTCGCCTCCTCCAGCGTTCCAGTGATACACCTCCTCTTAGCGCTTCTGCATAGTAAGGTAAGTTGAATGCTACAGCGCTCCTTGGCTGCTTTAGGTCTAGTCGGCTGTACTCACCGTGGATTCGGCAGCTGCCAGCAAGACTCGAAACATCCAAGAAGCGCGTCGCATTCAACTTACTTTAGTATGGACAAACACTGAGAGGAATGGCATCGCTGGAACCCTGGAGTAAGGGCAGAAGGGGGACAGGAAGGATGGCAGGAGGGCAGCTGCTCCAATCCCCATGACAGTTAGGACTTCCCAGCTAGTGCCAAGTATATTTTATAATATATTAATTTCATTTCTACCATTATTTCCCTTTAAATATTTTAGCACACCATTTGGTTCAGAATTATTTTTTTCTTATTTTCCTCAAAATTTTATGTGCGTCTTATGGAGCGAAAAATACGGTATATTGTAGAATAGGTTGAAATACTACCAGCATTCACCAACCAATTATATTTTACTAGAAAAAACAATATGGTGGCTCCCATGTAAAATCTGGATATGCATATGCCCTCTCTACAGAAAAAAATATTTACATTAGATTTACAGAACATTTAGCAGACAATTTATTGCAGATAAATTCTACGTTTCCTTTCAAACAATTACCATTAGAGGCTATTTTAAAAAGAGAAACACATTTCCATCAAAAGACCAGTAATATGAAGAAATTTGCATTTTGTTGTGTGACTATACCAAGGATAATTAATTATGACCATGTTCAGGATATCAACAAGCCAAATTTAGAAGGTGATCATGGTATAGAAGCCTATACATAAAATCTAGACATTGTAAAACATGCTGTTTCCTATATAAGCAAATCCAGATAGTATATTTTTGCCAGTTATTGATCTGTGTTTCAAAGAATGCACTGCTCAGGTATTATAAGATCATATGTAAAAGTATATATGTATGTAGGTGCTTATTTGGTACGTTTACACTTTTTATGCAGTGTTTGTTTGGTATCTTATGTGCAGTTGACATTCAAGCTACATAAAGGTGAGCAGCGTCATGTGGTGAAAGAGGAATTCAAGGATGTCAGGGATAGAGTGCAAGATCTCATTACATCTGAAACTGTTGAGGTAAACCTCTGCAACTATATATTTCTTATAGCGTTGCTGTGGTTACAAACACTTTGTATCTGTTATATAAACGATACCCTGGCTAGTCCTGTTGGTTCCTAAAGATCTTAAGATACTATATATTCATTGCCCTAGAAAGCTCAATTTTTAAAAGATCGCTGAAACTAGCAAAGAGAGAGAGAGATAAAACACGAACCAATAAAAATGAGGAATTCAACTTCAATGTTGATATTTTTCTAGTACTGCATGGCAAAAACTCTCACGCCAGCCCAAATAATTTTCTTTTTTTTTTTGGTGTTATTGATCCTTTAAAAAATATATTCCATGGCAAATTATGCTATTCCAATGATGCCCAACCTTTTCGGCCTAGGGGCCATATAAATTTGTGACACGCATGTCATGGGCCGCTTCAAAGTTGTGAACGCAACCAATTTTTTAAAGCTACAACTTTGACAATTTTCCATAGTAAAGTCGTGACTGTGACAGTATTCTCATTATAAACATGCGACTGCGACAGTAGCAGTCTATTGCGGCTCTCTTTAGCTGGCTAATTCACACTTATATGCAACAATTTGGACTTTGGAACCCGGACCGCAGGCCAGATAGGTTGGGCATCACTGTGCTGTTCCATTAAGGAATTGAATCCTTTTGGATTATTTATCCCATTTTCAGATCTGTTGTACTTGCTGGAGTAGTAGAATTCATTTTTGGTTTTGTTTTTGTGATTTACACTTGTAGGAAATAATGAATATTCACGAGCATTACCAGAAGTCAAAATGCTTGATTTCTGCTGATAAAGTCCAGCCAGACAGGAGCCTAAGTTTGGTAAAAGAAGACTTTGTAGAAAATTTGAAAAGTGCAGTGACAGAACATGAAGCCTGGAAACAAGAGAAAGGGGTAACTAGATGAGCTTTAGGTTTCTTTGCCTTCATGACATTAACTTTGTCAGTGCTAGAGATTTTTTTAAACAAAACCTTTATTTTATTTTTTAATACAGAAACCAAAGACCAAAGCTTATGAAGAAAAAGAAGGTACTTCCCAAGAATCAGAAGTAAGAACTCTGAGTTTACTCTGTTATCATCTGTTAATATTAAATTGATAATTGATCTGATTCACTGTGAATGTATTGTGTCAACCATTTTGTACTTGTCCAAATAGTCGCATCAGCCTTAACGAACTTGGGAAGCTACAGGAGCCACTGCAGAAGTATTTGTTTACTGTTCCCAACTTTGCACCTAATAGTATTGCTTTCATATATGGCTTATCGTTTTTGTTTTCCTTTTAGGGCTCAGAAAGAGCAAAAGCATTGGCCAGAATTAAGTCTAAATGCTATTCAGCAGTTACAGAGGTAAATATATTTTTGTTTACATGTGCTTGTTCCCAATTTTAAGAAAACCAAAAAATTTGTTTACCAATGTTGCCAACTGTCAGCAAATTCTCTGAACAGTGACAACAAAAAAAGAGAGAGTGTATACTTAAAGGAGAACTATTGCTCGAAAGTAAACTTATTTGATGGATCTAGGGGCAGTGCACTAAGTGTACTGCTGCTACATCAGCTTTCATCTCCCAATCCTCAGCCCAGGATTGTTAAGTGAAAACTGCCAGCTGTCTCTAGCTACCCCCCCCCCACACCCCATATAGTGACGTGTACCGTGTCATAGTACCCACCTGTATGCACACATTGTTTTATTCTCATCCTGTGCATGTGTTTATGTTAAGTTTGTGGAACTGAGCCAGGTGGGTGTGTAGTATGACGCTGCACATGTCATATACAGGGGGGGAAGCTAGAGGCAGCTAGACTGTGAAATACTAGTTAAGCTATATCCCACTGTGGATTCACTTGCTGATTTCCTTCTGCCTGAAATTTGCATATTTTTCTGTCCATTTAATTTTTTTTTTTTTTTTTAATTTAGGCCCCCAAATCTAGACGACATCGTCAGACTCAGTTGGCCTCATCAGAGTCAAGTTCTGATACTGGAGGTAAAAAAGGAAAGCAATATAAAAAATTTAGGAAGAAAGCAACGCCATCAAAAGGTGATAATCTATTTTATAACACCACTAACTGTAATCAGAGTTATCTGTGACTATAACGGTTACATTATCTGTACAGCATATCTATAATATGTACAGTGTTATTGTCTGAAAATTCAGGAATGTATCTGAAGTATGGAAAACAATGTATTGGTTTGGGGCTTGAGCATAGGCCTTCATTCCATCTTCCCTTTTTTGAGGAAGGAAAGTTTTGTAGTCACATGGACTTTGCATTTCCACTAATATCTTCCATGATGGGCATATCATCATAATTTAATTTCTGAATGTTGTGACCACATCATCATCCTTAAATACAATGATTCCTTTTGCAGTGAAGAGGACCTCCTTGTCTAAGAATGTAAACATGCCTACAATTCCCGAGGAAGCTTCTTCAAGTAGCAGTGAGGGTACGTATACCGCGTGGGTCAGTATTAAAATAATTAGTTGTCATAGATCAAGGAAGCAATAGTAATGTATGTATGTCATCATATGATCACATAAAAATATTTATAAATATCCATAGGGTCATGCTGTTAATACACAAAACAATGGACAAATTAAGTGGCTTATAATATAAATATAATATAAAATACAGCATATTTAAAGTACACACTAAAAGGGGAATTCATCAACAGAGTGTCTGAAGTCTTATAACCCATAGAAACCAATCAGAGGTTGACTTTCTTTAATCTTGCTGCAGTATACCAGTGAATAATAACTGCTGAATGGTTACTTCACTGTTTTAACACTTAAAACATTTTATTTATTACGTTTTAGATATCCCAGTCAGAAAGCGGAAAAGGAGAAGTTGAGACGCCTGCTCTTGAACTGATTGAAGAATTTCATATCCAACAAATTAATCTGGCTGAGGATTGGATTTTTTTTTTTTAATAAAGGAATGTCTGATTCTCATTTTCAAATGTCCTCAGTCTTTCTAAAAACAACAGATTTTTCAGTAAAATATTTTTCAGTAAATAAAATATTTGGTTGGCATTGTAGTTATTCCTAAATGGTACTGATAAAAAGTGCTTTCTTTAAACCTAAAAATTGTATTTCTATTCATTTACATTGCACTGTTTGCAGAAATGTTTGATCTGTGGCATGACCAGGTGGCCATGTACGGAGTGATTAAAAGAATAAATAATAACACGACTGGAAAAGTTACTAGGCTTTTTGCCGCAATTGTCTATTGAATTTGTCTGCATTTTCATGGTAAAATATCATGTGTGCCATTGCCTTAAAACAATTGGCTTATGTTACCATTTCATTTACCTTATCTGGTTACTAATCCCTTATACATTTCTGTCTATAATATAGATATCTAATATCAGTTTATTTGTAAAGTACAAATAAAAGTTGTTTTTTTTTTTCTAGTCTCAAATTAGTGTTTATTTGAAACAACATTTTCTGTTCATGTGACTTTCAAGCTGTGTATGAGAATGTGAGATATTCAATATTAATTATGGACCAGAAACACTAGAGAGAGGTAGAAGTTCATTCCTGGAAACCCTACTTTTTACCCCGAGTCACTCAGTTTGATTTTTACCTTTTACCCATTCTACTGTACAGTTGCCTGAGACTTGGTATTTCAGAGTTAAGAATAGAAACATTTCTCACGTTTCACAGACTTTTCTCAAGATAAATGTTAACACACCATCCTTTTAATCCCTCAGGGTATAGTTACTGACTCTGAAAACAGACCATCTTGCAAATATAAAGTAAAGACCTGTGCCCAGGGCTTAAAGGGGCACTATAGTGCTGATATAACTACACACATACATATAAAACTCCTTTATACTAAGCCAATTGCTGACACAAATAGTTAAATGTCACACACATATTTCCTGGTGCAGGAGTTTATCAGTGCTGCCTACTCAATCATTCTGCATCACATGAAACAACTACTGGGGAGAAACACTTCTCACTAAGGTATAGTACTGCATATGTAAAGATATAATCTGGCTATATATTAAGGAGATGCCAGCTAGGACCTCCTGTGTAGCAATGTGCTATTACTCTAGTTTAAACAGACCCTTAAATCCTCAAGTGAGGTTAAACAAATGAGCTTAATAGTTACAGTATAACAATTGGTCTCACTTCTAATTTGTGACCTTATTATATGCACAATAAGAATAAGCACACCAGTCTTAATATGTATTGCAGTGTTGTTTCAGTGCTACAAAGCAGCATCTTCAGACAAAAGTGAACAGAATTATATCCAGTTATAGATACACTTGACAATGCGTGATCCTCCCTTAACACTTTTAATGATCACTTTTATCTGAAGATTGTGCTATTTAGCACCAAATCACCACTGTAATAAGACTGGTGTGCAAATGCTTACTGTTACAAAACAATATACAGGGGGTCCGCGACTTACGACATTGTTCCGTTCCTGCATCGCATTGTAAACCGATTTTCGTTGTAAATCGGAACATACTGTACGTATATAACATACTGTAAGCACTTATCCTATCCTAATACAGTAATTATCAAAAAACACATATAAGATATGTTTAATAATGAGATACTGGGGCCGGTGAATCTGGAGAGGCTAGCTAAAATGCCATACAATGCGACATACAGTAAATGGGAGATGTGTCGTAACTACAAAACATCATAACTCGGGAATGACGTAACCCGAGGACCCCCTTTTACGCTAAAGACATTTTGGTGAGGCATTTGCACCCAACAATAAGTTTTTTTAACCGATTTTGACTTAGTAGTGCACAGCATAAATACCAGTACTTATAAGAAGACTTCTCTATCGCACTCAAATCAAAAAGTAAAAAATACTACAGGATTAGAATCTCAGTTCTCAGAATGGCTTCAATTAAATAAAATCACCAACATAAACCGTAATTACATAATCTCAAGAACCCACAGATCAATCTTTGTACCTATCTTAAAAAACAACACAAACATAAGAGTTGTTGCAGTATGTTAACAAATGTGTACTGTATAAACTGATTTGCATCAGGTAACCTAAGTTCATGAGCGTAACAGTTGGGCTTTCTGCAATCCATTGGCACACTGCAGAGTCTAAACTATTTGCTCCCCCCACTGCTGATCCCATTAAGTATCCATTATTCGGTTCTGGGGGAAGCCGAAATGGGTGCTGCTGCATCTGGAGATCCAGGCATCTGTAGTTATCCTGCTGCTACACCCCTTGACATCCAAGTGGAAAAAAGGACAGCATACTGCAACAGATTTTATTGGGGTATTACCCCATTTATAGCCAGATGTACAATTCCTCAATGTTTTGGTGTTGAACCTCCTTTTGTCATCAGTTTCACTATATGGTGTTGCCAGTGCATCCTTAGGATGGGTGGATTTGCTGCAACACAGCTTATTTCCTGGTCTAAAGGGAATCCCTTGACATAACATACTAATTTTACACAAAGTCTATACTGGCATAAAGTTTTCACTGAGATCGTTCATTAACATGGTTTGTCAAAGTGTAGATTTTTTTTATAAAGAAAATAATGTTAATGAATCAAATATATTTACCTAAGTGCGTTTACCACATGGTAAACAGTACTGCTGCTCAATAAGCTTTTATCTCACTATCCACAGCCAGCCCAGGATCATGAGATGAAAACTGCAGCTGCAACTCTCTGCCTCCTCCTGTATGTAACATGTTATATTACACACACC
Source organism: Pipa parva (assembly GCA_019650415.1). Lineage (NCBI taxonomy): Eukaryota > Metazoa > Chordata > Amphibia > Anura > Pipidae > Pipa > Pipa parva. The sequence goes on from WMED01005605.1 coordinate 11,415, forward strand.
CCTGGCTCAGTTCTCTGAACTAGCCATAAAGAGCATGCGCAGTCCAAAATAAAAGGTCACTGAGATTTTTCGGAGAAAATTTGGCATAAAAGTTGTCAGGAGTGAAAATGCTAGCACAACCCTGGTGTAAAGATATACAATTTAGTTACATCCTAATTTAAGCATAATTTAAAAAAAAAAAAAATAATATATATATATATATATATATATATATATATATATATATATAAAAATAATAATAATTTAACATATTTTTATTGTTTCTGCCTTTTTTTCCCATGACACCAGCTTTTTGAATATCTCCCTTGAGAGGTTACATGTTCACTTTATGTCATGCATAATATGTCAGTGCTATATAAATAAAGAATAATAAGCTGGACTCCATCTCACAATTCATGGGGTGCGGTATCTGTAAAGTCAATGACAAACATTTATCTTACAACTTCTTTGTCCCCTTGTGTGTCTGTGTTGCTGAGATTGTATTCACAGTAGGCTGCATATTTTTATTATTCATTACCTGCGAATCCTCCAGCAATCCCCTTTTAATAGATACACCTATCGAACATAATACATGCAGGAATATGGGGAAATCTCTCCCTTCCCACATTATAATAGGGGCTTATTCATCAAAGTGAGACGTCATCTGTTTATGTAAATTCTCATCACTTCGGGTCACTATGCTCTAATAGTCACCAATTATCTACTCCTCTACTTATTCACTAAACAAGGGGTTCCCATAGCAAAGAGACAAAGGAGTCAGTAGCTGTCTCTTGCGTGGTGCGAGACAATAGCATCTCTTCCTCAACCCCCAAATTCATCAATTTCATCTGGTGAAGTAAAACTGACAAAAATTCCTTGTCGAATTTACTACTGCAAAAGACTCCAGTGCATGTTGAATAGGTGAATTATGTGCGTGCGCACGCACGCACGCACACACACCCACGCACACACACCCACGCACACACACCCACACTGATGTCTAGAGCTCTGTAAAGTCCTAGACTATTATGAACATCCAAACTGGTCATGAATTCGCCACATGGCAGAATATTTGAAGATCTGGCAGTGGTAAATAAATGTGAATTCAGACCTTTACAATACATTTACATAAATAAGAACCATATGTGTTTTATAAGCTGCAGGTTCAATGCTAGCTTAATTCACAGCCCAGATATTTGCGTTCTCATACCCAGTAAATGTTGAATGTAAATGTACAGTAAATGTAAATGTTGAAAGGCAATCACCTCTTTATGCTTTACATTATGCAGTCAAGCACCATCAGCATTGACTTGTTAGTATCAAATCACATTGTAGCATTGCCTTAATATATTTTTTTCTGTTCTGATTATAGAAATCTTATTTCCCCGCACAGATTTGTGTGCTGTAGTACTTAAACAGCATGCTGCCTCCCTGCTCTCCTTCCGCATAGCACAGAGAGGATGCCTGCTCATGGAATCTGCTGTTGATTGCTTAGCTCTGAGCAGCTAAGGGAATCAAAAGCAGAGGAAGCTGCCTGTGATTGCTGGTTATCAGTGTGCCTCACCTGAAAGGATGCTGCTGTTTGTGTAAGGGCTGAGATATTGAAGGAGAAAGCCAAGCAGGGCCCAGATGCATTGCTGGGTCCTGCTAACAGAACAACAGCTGCAACTGTGTTACTGTGCCTTCCATTAAGCTTCAGCCTTTGTACATCTCTGCACTGCTCCTGATGGAACATGCCATGCAGTAGTCTGTGCCCTGTAAACTACAAACTGGACCTCTAAGTGGACTGACCAGCATCATGGCTTCAGACAGTAAGTTTCTGGGGATGGAGGCTTGTAATGTCTATCATAGTGATGTTTGTTTATATTCTTACTGCCAGTGCTAGGAATTGTCTTGTAACACACTGTCTGCAGAAAAGGCAAAAGGAATAGGGGTATGGGGGTTATGTAATACAGTGTATTGATCATTACAAGGAAATAATTGATATAACTAAGCATATATGCCATGATAGAAGTTGTTTAAATAGTTGGATTCATGTAAATAGGCATATTACTTTATTTTGTATGCAAATTAAGTCTGAGATGTTAGGCCATTATATCCTGAATGTATATAACAGAGTGGACCCTTTGGGCCTGACCTCTGAAGGGATTATGACCAAGCTGTAATTGGATCAGAGAAGGTTAAAGACTTCTGTTGGAATCTGGATCCTTCTTGTACCAAATTTTCTACTCTTTAGTTCTTTCATATAACTGTATCTTACCTCCAAACCCTTGTCAAACTGTATCTTACCTCCAAACCCTTGTCATAGCCTCTCCCAACATAGGGAATATGTTTTTCTGAGCACAGTTGTCCACATGCATCAAAACACACAATACATCCAACAAAACACACAGACAAATCCCCCCAAAATTGCAAATACATAAATGCTTAGACAATGTCTGAGCTTGCAGGTCCTCTGAAGAATGGAAACAGTGTGTTGATCACTGAAGACAAGGGAAGGCTAACTTACTGAATGCCTTTAACAGTTCTGTGTATACAAACTATGGAGGATGCTCAGTGGGAAAATTGCATTAAAGGAGAATTATGGTGTAAACTGATACTTACCCGATTGATTTAGCAGCAATACACTAATTATATTTTGGCAAAATTTACTAAGGTCAAAAAGTAAGTTTTTGCCCGAAAATTGGGTGAAAAGGTCAAAAAGCATGTTTTTACTCATCTTTTGCCCAATTTTCAAAAAATACTTTTTGATTTTAATAAATTTTGCCCACTGCTTCTAGATCAGTATTCATCTGATGATCTGACTGATTTGGGCATCATTGGTTAATTTTGGTGAAACTTGGAGGGGGCGGGTCTACATGAGGGACCAGTGTCACTTACATAACCTGGAAGTGAGGAGCAGCAGCGAAGTATTCTTCTGACAATCCTGGGCTATGGATCATCAGATGAATACTGATCTAGCAGCAGTACACATATATATATGGGCCATATTTACTAAAGTCAGAAACCTTATTATTGCAGTTTTCGACCATTATCGCCATTATTTTGGGGGCTTTTGGTCATTTTGCTGATAGCAATTTATCAAGCTGCTATTTTTACTTTATCATGGCAAAGTACTCAGTAAATTTATCAATATCGTTTCACACTATATAGCAATGATAGATTTAAATGTAAAAGTTAACTTTTCGATATACATATGTGTATCGATATTGTTATATATGGAGCTTTGGAACTAAAATCACACTCAATGCCCACTGAAAATAATGAATAATGCTGCCCAGAGAGTGGCGAAATGTAATGTAGCTGAAATAGACTGTAAAAATCAAACTCCTACTTTAGTAATTGTTGAGATAAAATCGTTAGTAAAGTTATTGGCGATATCAGTGTAATCGATATTGTCTGGCGGAAACAATATACAACAAAAACCAGTGTCCGAAGCCTTCAAAGGGGCATAGTAAATAGAAGAGGTCGAATTTGGTAAAACAAACAAACAAAAACAAAACACAATTTACTATTTGATTTCCAAACGAAAATCAATTCAACTTTAGTAAATATGCCCGAATATTGTACTGCTGCTAGATTAGTCAGGTAAGTATCAATTTACACCATAGTTCTCCTTTAACACGACTATAAATGGGATACACCCAATAAAAGGTTTTGTTCAGTTATTTTTGAACCTCTCAGCTTAAAGACACCCCAAAAACTGGCAATGTATCAATGTCTTGCTGTAAAGCCAATATGGAACCTACCGTATATTTAAAAAGGGATCCAGGTTTACCCCAAGTAATTATAGACTCCCTTCATTTGCAGGTAAAGTTATGCATTTGGGGGCTAAATAATAACTAGCATCATACTCCTTGGGGTGGGAAAACTATGGACTAATAATAAATAATAATAAATAATATCACGCAGTGCCAATCTGCAACTTCTAAAGCTACCAAGGTCTTTGTTTGTATTGGAAAGGAAATGGATATACATTTGTACAGAGGTATTCCTCAACAGTGGCAATCAGAAGTCTAGTAACTGATATAGTAACTGATAGCTGAGCTTGAAAAGTTTGAGGATGAGTGGTTAGGTCATTTGGAAATCCACTGTATTTGGTAGAAAAAAACACAAATGTAATTCATTTTGTTATGTTTACTTGTCTTTCTGAAGCACTGTTCCCTTTATAGACAGCTGTAGCCAAGTCCCAGGAGAGTTGCTGGCTGAACAGTTAAGTGTGTGCTTATTTGTGGTTACTGCAGCCAAGTGTAACAGGGAGAATTAGAAATCACTGACAGCCTAATTCACCATTGTGCGAAGTGAGCTGCGAAGCCTTCGGCTCACTTCGCACATGGTATTATGCGCCCGCTGATGTCCTGCACGCGGACATCAGCGAGCGCATTAAAGGAATTTCAGTCTCGGTGAGAGCACTCAAGTCTCCTTGGTAATATTAATTTATATTAATATCACTCATTTGACAACATTGGAAGAACTATTTATGCTAATTTTTTTGTTTTTTATAACTTAAAATTATGTTCTATAGTTAAGAGGGGCAGTATAGTGCTGATATACTGTAACTGTACACATACATATAAAACTCCTTTTTACTAAGCCAATTGCTATCACAAATAGTTAAAAAAAGTTTAGTGAAGAAATAACACTTGCTGTTTGTTACCGTTAATTAGTTTTCTTGAGAGCTGACATTTTGTCCTCCCCCTCTCAAGTTGGTTAAGCAGTGTGCTGACCTTTTCCTGCATAAATTAAGTTAGAATGCAGGAGATTACAGAGGGAGAACTGACTTGTGCACATGTGCTAAGTAGAAAGTAGGGCCCAAATTTCCAGGGGAGGGTACCTTTTCAAGGAAATCTGACCAGTACACATCACACACACATTTCCTGGTGTGGGAGTTTACCAGTGCTGCCTACTCAATCATTCTGTGTCACATGAAAAAACTACTGGGGAGAAATGCTTCTCACTAAGGTATAATACTGCATATTAAAAGATATAATCTGACTAGTTCCCCTTTAACATGTTTCAGAAATTGCATAGGTTTAATGCCTAAATTCCATATGATGCATTGCAAAATATTTAGTCATAAGTTAGAATCAGTTGTTGACAGAAGCCTTAGTTAATATCTTTCTTCTTTTGGCATTCTGTCAAATAAAATTCTGTAATAATGTCTCAGAACATGCATGACTACAAATCCCATGAACCCGTCAACTGTTTATTTACTGGAGGGACAAAGCGCCAGTTAGAGACAGAGGGGGGAATTCACCATTGTGCGAAGTAATGAGAAAAGTTCGGGCAATTGCACCAGTCGCGAACCCAAGAGAACTTAATAGTATTTTGCGTGCGCGTGCACGGGACTGTCTAATTACATTGAATATCCTACAAATTGACGAGTCTATTATCTATTTTACTTCACCACTTCAAGGCACCATGAAGTTAATTAAAAAATAATATCGCCACAAATCAATTTGTTGATTCAAAATAGTCGCGACTTCGCTTCTCATCGCACACCAATAAAGACGCAAATACACTTGGCGAACAATTGGGCAGCGACGATCCCTAACGCATGCTCAGTATGGTGTAGTCAGGCAGAGAGAGGAGGATGCGAAGTCATGCGGAGTGATGAATGAAGGGAGATGATGTTGTAAACTAAACGCAGTCACTATTCTTATTTTTCATTGAATTGGCGACACACGCAACACTGGGGCCCTGCCATCAACCCCGGAGCCCTGCCATCAACCCCGTAGTTTGCCACTCTGATCTGGCAAAGGCAAAAAAGTGCTTTGCAGCACCTCAGCTAGTCGCATTCGCCACTTCGACACACTCCGCAATTGTCGAAGTACCTGTGCACACACACGCAAAGTAATGGAAAAGATACATCAGTTCGCGAGTAGTGAAGTCACCCGAATTGACTTAACCTCGCGACCATTCGAATCGCTTCGCCTGACCTTGCGACCATTCGAGTCACTTCATCAAAATGGCTGCCAGATAGCTTCTGCTGAACAGGCGGACACTGCCGGACTCTTAGAAGACATTCAACTGGTACAACATTCAAGCCTTCGTCGATGTCCGCCTGTTGAGAGAAGCGAGCTGGCGAGCATTTTAGAGAAGTGACTCGAATGGTGGCGAGGTCAGGCGAACCTCGGCAATGCGACTGGCACAGTCTTCCGAACTGTTCGCACTACTTCGCACAATGGTGAATTCCCCCCAGAGAATTGACTCTTGGAAAATGATGTTTCAACATGTTTGAAAATGCAGTTTTTAAACAGGAAAGTGAGGTGATGGTTCTTTAAGTTATAAATGGCTTGTATCAAGTTTTAAATTACAGGAAGTATCATGAAAGTTCTAGTGCTATAGTGTACTATAAACCTATCTAGCTATAGAGTGCAACCTTTAAATCTTTTACTGTTGCTGGGCTTGTGAACTTTTGGGGTGATACACTAAACCCTATGCATGAAGGATCATTTTTTTTACTCTTGTCTAGCTTTAGTTGCTCTTTAAAGTCTAAAGCAGTCATTACTGAATTATTTTTATCACAGGAATATAAAATAATCACTTCAGTTGCATTGTGCACTAATGATTCTAGAACAGGGTTGCCGGGAATAACATGGCTATATTTCTTTTCTGTGCATGATTTTGGGGTCTTTGATTAAGCAGCCAGCCTGTTTCCATAGGCAAGCATCTGTTCGGTGATAGCAGGTAAAACAGACTGCCTTTTGATTGGGATATTACATTTTATTGCCTCTCCCCTTTGCATGATTTATGAACAACCACTGACTTAAAATGGTAATTGGAGTTTGAAATCCTTCACTGCTTCCCTAAAGGGAATATCACATAAGATATTCAATGCATCCATTGGATTGAAGGTCATCTTACATACACTAGTACTGGTGTTTGCACTTCATCAGAGAAAGCATTATTGACCCCTGAGCCGTTTCAGGAATGAAATTGAGAACTTGCAAGGATATATGTATATATTATGAACCATACTATGAATCATATATATATATATATATATATATATATATATATATATATATATATATACATACAGTATATATATATATATATAATATACAGTATATTGATGCAATATATATTATACATAATGTAGTTGCATCTTCCAACAATTCTGTATAAGTTTTCAAAAAATAGTTTTTATTTTAAGATTCTTTTTAGGAGTTATCTAAAGCTCAAATTAGAAGCAGTTTCTGAAGCGGAACAGGTGAGAATTAGGATATAATACACAGATGCCTGCAGTTCATATAGATGAGCAATAACGTCTGAAAGAAAACAATTATGGAGAGGTATAATAAGAATGTCGATGCAAATGATTCATTTTCTTTTGCGTTTGTCTATTTAATTTTATTTTTACATCAGGAATGTTCAACTTGTGACCAGTAAACTGCTACTGAGTTGTAGTTCTGATAGATATTAGGATGTAGTTCAGTAATGTGGTTTAAATAGGTTGGACATGGCAGCTAAAAATTCTGAACCTGAATATGGAACATCACCAGCATCTGGATAGGAGATCAAACACCAGTAATATTTAGTCATTAGTACAAAGAATGGATTTGATGTATCAAGTTCTCCTCACTAAATCCAGCATAACCAATTAATCAGGCATAAACAAATATTTTTTTTTTTTCTCCATTAAAGTTTTTATTAGTTTTAACAATCATATTTCTTTTACATACATATTTGTCTATTGTTACAAAATCATTGTTTCCTTTTAACATATTTCTGATCTGTGATGCAACTTCATAACATTATTAAACATTCTTTTAACATAAATTGTCGGTCTCAGTGTCTTTTCTATAGTTGTAGTTCTATTTGTTGTTGAGTCAAAGTATTGTGATTTATTTCTTTAAAGGATATCCAACTTTCCCAATTTTTTAGATATTGTTCATATTGGTTTTGATTACAAGCATTT
>WMED01005606.1:0-19316 GCA_019650415.1 Pipa parva
TCCTGCAGTGTGCATAGGGATTTTCATAGGTTTTTTAAAGTCCGGCCCTCCATTGGTCTGTGGGACCGTGAACTGGCCCCCGGTGTAAAAAGTTTGGGGACCCCTGCCTTAGTGAATAACCCCCTAATTCTTCCTACTATTTAATAGATCCATTCATTAGTCAAGTTAAAGGGACTAAAGTGATAACAGTATTTTAAGTGAAATTTTCAATATAGCTTGTCCAGTGAATATACAGAAATGAGAGACTCTGCATCCTCATTTATCCCTATATTATTGTCATTTATAGTTGACTTCCATACTGTTCTTTCACTATTACAATTAAAAAAGTAATCCAACTAGAAGTGTTTGTGCCCTTTGAAAATGATTTGCAAATGTACATTTTTTTTTAGCAACCCATAAATCCCATCCCCAGTACTAGCATATGTGGTACCTTTATTGGAGCTGCCAACCTCGTAGGTTGAATAATAGTTCAACTAATAATAGTTAAGAAGAAATAGTAGTCCTGTATTCTTTGTTTGGGTGTGAAATAAATACCCTCTTACAATGCCTGCTGACAGTGACTGTATGTCAATTAATGCTGTAAAAATGAATCTGTCTTTCCAATCTTTCCAATATATGCAAGATATCTAATATTGTTTTTCAGCTGATGCCTTAACCAATGTTCTGACGAAAATCAATAGAATAGATATTGTCACATTGCTGGAAGGGCCAATATTTGACTATGGAAACATTAGCGGCACCAGAAGTTTTGCCGATGACAATAATGTTTTCCAAGAGCCTGCCATTGATGGTATGTATGTAATCTATATGTTCATTAATTTTGAATGCTGGCTGTCTGCCTTACAAATGTGGGAGATGCATATTTGAATTATTTGGTAAGAAAAACATATTAAATTTTACACTTTCTATCCTCAATGCTTAACTCTGGGAAATAAACAAGATAATTATAATTATATAATTAAAATCAAATTGCATTAATACACCTGTAATTTGTGACCTTTTGAGGGTAATTGAGGACTGCAGTTGAGAAGCCCAGGTCTAGATAATTTCACCTCTCTTTAGCCACCAACCCCGAGTTGTTGCTTGGAGTTCTTAAGCTGATTGCTGTACTACTAAAACCTCATAATATAAGCCAGTATGCTTCCATGACAACGAGAAAGACCATGCCAATATTAATATTTACATTGAAGCCTTATAATTTGGTCCCATCTGACAACATATTATGGAGTATCCAATTGGAGGAGCCTTAATGACAAAACAGGAATTGTGAAAGATTGCATAACAGCATAGTTGCTAAATTTGCATTTGGTCTGAGCTATACTGTTATTAGCTTCAAAGGTGCCATGCAACAAGTGGGGAGGAGGAAAGAGAGATGGCACTTTAGAACTAGAAAATTTCCTTGGAGACCTGTTTTTTGATTAACAAACCTGTAGTTTCCTGGTGAAACCCACCAAGTTCCCTGGTCTTGTCATATCTGCTATTCATTTTTAGTTTAGCCATACTTTTTTGTGTACACAAAACATTTCTTTAGGCCAGGTAAAAAAATTAGTTTGTTTACTTTTCTCAAGCCAGTATGCATAGTACAAAAGCAACTTCTGTCATTACTAAAGCAACAATTTCCATCCTTCTGTTATTTCTAAACATTCCACTTGATAATGATATAAATCTGTGTTGAATACACTGCTAGTGTTGCAAATTCACTTCGACATTTGAATTTGGAATTTTATGATATGAACATGTGCCGTAGAGGCTGTTAATGTATGGTCAGTAAGCTGAGCAAACAGCAGATAAAAAAAGAACTCTAATAACCCAAAAATTTCATGCTGAGAGGAAAGCAGGCCAAAAAAGAAGGCTGTTGGTGCATTCCATTAGAGCAGTGGTTCTTAACCTTGTTTGAGGTACCAACCCACCAGTTTCATACGCACATTCACCGAACCCTTCTTTAGTGATAAATCCCTTGACCTCTGTGGCGGAGGCTCTGCCGAATCCCTGAGACCAACTCACCAATCCCCTAGAGTTCGATCGAACTGAAGTTAAGAACCACTGCATTAGAGGATTTTTTTAATGACTGAAATTATATGGAGGTGAAGAGATCTGCATTTAAAAGGACAATAAAGTGAAATGAAGTTTGGGATGAATTAGAAATAAGGGTGTGAGAGAGGTTAAAAATGGAAAACCATAACAATGTGCTTAAGAGAGGAAAAAAGTGGATAAGAGAGATCTAGGGATAAAAAGGTGACAGGACAATTCTAATCCCTGTATTATCTGCAGTGAAAATTAGTTTGTTTTGTAACTGATTTGTATTAATGGTTATTTTCTTCCTTTTTTACTGTAAAACGATAATCTGTTCATCAGCTAACATACTGTTTGTTTATCAACCTCAGCAAAATTTCTAATTCTATTCTACCTCCCTGTCTCTCCTCTGAAGCACCTCTCCAAGACCAGACTTCTGCTACTGCTTTTCTCTCGAATAGAAAAAGCCGCTTAATGATCAGGCGTGTTTAGCTGAAGATCCCATTTTATAGGATTCATGTTATACATTTTTTTTTTTATAGGTGTAGTAACGTGCATTGCATTCCTGTACCTGAAATAATTTTGGCCTGCAAGCATACTACATATTATAAAGTAAAGTCCTAAAGAGTAATCTAATTATGGCTGGGTAATATTCATATGTGAAATGGCCCAACCATAAGAGTACGTAGCTTATGTGTTCCATTTCTTGTTATTCATTGTATAACTGTAAAATAAGCCATTGTGTATCTCTTCTGATCATTGTTTATTCTTTATTTTCTTTCCAATCAGTGTTTGTGATCTTACCCATGTGTCCAACATCAACTCAACCTCTGCGATCACCATATTCATCCCATTCTACTCATCCAATTATTTTGGCTGTGCCTGAAATATTTATGTAGTTTTCCTTTTTTGTTTTTTTTCCAGCCTATTTAGACATTGTAGGGGCCATATTTGTGTACATTTAGTGTAGCATAGAGTTTGTCTTGCTTCCTTACTTCCTTCTTGTGTGTCCAGTCAAAAAGAGTTTCCACTGCCCAGTAACATTTCATATAACATAAATTAAAATACATCTAGAATGTGATAGTGTACATGTTGTTAATATACATTCATTGTAATATCATTTTTTACAAGTGTCATAGTGTTTCATATTCTTATTTTGTTTCATTATTCCTTTTGTTAAAGGTCAGCTTGCATTTTTTTAATGATTCATAATCCATTTCATTCAGTACAAGTATACTGTTTCCTTAGGTTATCCAACCATTCAAGTGGAAGTGGAAACTCCTACTGGTTTACGTTATGTGCCTCCTTCTCCCCTTCATCAAGATGATTTCTTTAGTGATATCTCTAGTATAGAATCACCCCTTAGAACTCCAAGTAGAATGAGTGATGTGTTAATAACTCAGGGAAATGGAGATGTTACAGCAGTTCCACCAGTGGTGGCTGCAGAAGACACTTCCCTAGATGACAGCAGGCCTGATTACCCAATTCAGAGCCCCAATCCTTCTTATGAAATCCCCATCCATCGAATAAAATTTGATGATGTTGAGCTGTATGATGAGCCACAGACTGAAGGTAGTTATGCTACTGAAGTGAAACCAGAAGAATATTCAAACCAAAAATTCTACGAGGAAATAAATCACGAAGGATATAGGGTTGAACATTATGTGAGAGAAACGTCTGGGTCTGAGGAGATGACTGCAGAAAGGCTTAAATTACTATTTAAGCACCTTCATCTTGATGAAGAAATTGAATCAGAGGAGATGACTGAGGAAAAAGTACAGAATATTCTTAAAAATGTTGAACAAGCCGAACACGAAATGTCTTCAATTACAGGTTGGCCCAATGAAATGTCAAGCATGCACGCTGAGCCACCAACACCAGATCGAAAAATGGGAATTGAACTGCTGGAAAAACTGGATGACAGGTTTGTATGATTCACTTCTGATCCATAAATACTGTTAGGCTCAAGAAATAGCAGTGGTTTCTCAATGACCTTAGTAAGGTCTAGTTTTTTCCTGCTGATAATTTTTATCATTGCAAGTGATCAATATGTTTCCTTATCCTCCATCAATTTTGAGAAGCTGGGTGTAAAATTAATTCCCTTAAGATTGTTTTATTTTTACAATTTAATAATTTCAGAAACTCAAAATATTGTATTCATATGAGTCTCATTTATTAAAGTCTGTGCGAAAAGTTCTCCAAAAAATATTTATTGTGCTTGACCAAAGGACAAAAACTCTATTCATAGTTGAATAACTTTTATTATCTGTGACTTCATAAAGAATATAGATAATGCAAAAAAAAAAATGATCACAGAAATTATCCAATGCCAGGTGAGGTGTCTAAATATTGCATGTGAGAAAAATGTAAAAAAACTATTGCTGTCCATTCCATAATTAATAAGGCCTGGATTTATTTTTCTAAAGGGGGATTAGATAAGCAGAAGCGCTAAAAAAAATGATCTATAGATCAGCAAGGCAGTTGTTCCCTTGCAGTACTATTCTGAATTGTATTGTATCTTCATCCTTTCTCTCTTTATAATTCTTCTCCATGGCCTACAAGTGATTTAGTTGGATCTGAAAGTTAGCAAGGGCCACTGGTATAGAACATTTTTCTGTTCTTGGTGCCACAATTGGTAAGGTGGCTGGATGCAACAAATATGACCAAGGAAAGCAAAGTGTACTTTCAGTCCTACATGTCTAATGTACAGCGTTCAGTCAGCTCAATGTAAATATTTGGATTATGGTGACTTAATTTTGTCTTTTTTTATGTTATAGCCATGAGTCAATTACCTCATATATTAAGGGAGAGGTTGGAAGATTAGATTTGAATGTTAGCCCCTCTGAATCTGTAACAGAGGGCAAGACGACGAGATCCACGGCTCCAGACACGGATAATATAAAAGTTACTGAGAAGCAAAGCATGAAGCCAAAAACACTTCAAGGGTCTTTGGGAAAAGGGGAACAGACCACACCAATGTCCGTTCATCAGAAGTCCCATGAAGTGACAAGCAAGGCAGTAATAGGGGAGCATAAAAGCTCTTTGCCTGTTAGTTCTAAAAGGATCTCCTCTCACGTGGAAGAATCATCTTCAGACCAAAAGGTAAACTTATTGGTTAACTGGAAAATGCAACTAGTTTAGAGGAGATGTATTGTTACCCCCCCACCCAAAGGTCTCTTTCACGCTACTGCGTTTTGTGAATTTTTTTACTGAAATAAATCTGTAGAAGAAGAAAAGTTTGCTGAATGCAATCACAGTATGAGCTTTCATTTAGGATAAAATGTGAGAAATTCACTCATTTCATATTTCAATTTGAGGGATGGCTGTGGTGTGTGGAATAACAGGAGGTAGGCACTTGTTTACTTCCCTATTGTTTTTATGTTTGAGAATAGTCAAGACTCTGCCCAAGACTCTGCCCAGTCTGTCAGGTCTTATTCACATTACTGACAATTTGTTGTATGTTGAAACTTTGTGTGTTGACTTTGTGTGTTGTGTCCAACACTCGTATCCCCATTCCCCTCTTTGGAGGCACAAAGAATTTAGATGACACCTAGATGTTTATGCATTTATTTCAGACACCGTTTAATATCCATTCCTATGAAATCACATATGACAAATTGCATGAAAACTGCAGTAAAATGGCAACTCGATCGTATTCTGTGATTTTCATTTTTTTTTTTAAAGGTAGTCAACTGTTGTGATTAAAGTTACACTTACAATTAGTACAAACAAGGTATTCATTAAGAGACAAGATTTTGTTTCCTCAAAGGCTAAATGCAACAGTGGGATTGGCTGCTGAAGACAAACTTTAATTGGTTTATCAAAAAGAACACTGAGTCCCTTTAAATGTGTGGTGATATTTACCCAACTGCTTAGTTGGTGTCAACCTTCAGCTGTGTGGTAAATTGTACTAATTAGGAGCTTGTGTAGCCACCGCTTCCACATACGGTATATGCCTGTATCAACCCTTAGCAGAATTAGTGCATATGGCCAGACTTTGCAGGAGATCATGACCATGCTGATATGTCAATCCCAACAACTGTAAAAATATTTTAGCTTAGTTGTTTTGTGAAAAATAAAAATGTCCATTTACTTCCTGTTTCGTAGATAAAATATTTCTTTTTCTTTAAAGTCTGCTGGTAAAACATGCCTAAAATGCATTTATCAGGATTCTAGTGACAGTGAATATGAAAGCCAGACAAGTACAGATGAGGCAGAGAAAATCACCACGAAGGTTACTAGACGCCGGTTGATATTAAAGGTACCCAGTGCTGAAGATCTACGCGTTGCCATACACAGTTGCGGAGAGATCTAAGCACTTCTTTGGAATGCGCTTCTGGTGTTTGTTTTTTTAATAACTTGTGAAGTTTTTGCAAGCTTTAAGCATGCTCTTGGATTCCTTAAAACTAAACAAGCATATAAGTCTATAGTTGGTTAAATAATTACAATTAATAGAAACACAATAGTAAGTTGGTACAGCACTGTTAAATGTCTTCCATGTTAAAGGACCAATAACACCGAAAACAAACAAAAAAAAAAGTAAATTCCTGTTTGGATTGGCATGCCAGTTAGTTAAACACAGCACTGGTAAATATGTTATCTTTGAAGTTAAATTAATGAATGTTATTGCTTTCTGTCTGTTTTTATCTTTACTGATAGCAACCATGTTGTTAAGCAGGCCTCACCCAGTCCCATGCTTTAGATATTCATATTCAGAAGGTGTGCCTGACAGCCACATTTTTAAGACTAAATAACTAGATAACATACTTTATGTATACAAATGAAAATTTCTGGAAGCCCAGATTGAATTGATAGTAACTTTGACTTTTCTCTCCTTTTTAAGAGTCAGCTACATGTTATACCAATTGTCTTTAGATTTTATTAGGATGCTAGTTGCTGTAGTCCAGCATGTGGGCATCCGCAGAGGACAACCCAAGGAGGGGCGGTGCTGAGCATTACAACGTCACATGATAGTGATGCATCAGGCAATAAGAGCAAAGAGTCTGCAGCCTGGAATCATCCAAGAGCACACCCCACCCTCAAAATCCAATTAGAAATAAAGCAGTGGACATCCAAATCTCCAAAAGTGAAAAATGGTTTAATGCAGGGCTGGTTCTAGATGTGGGCGACTGCCCAGGGCGCAATCTATTTGAGGGGCGCTATCGCCTACCACAAACTTACCTCCTCCAGTGTTCCAGCGATGCTCCTCCTCTGAGCACCGCTCCACAATGAGGTCGCATTCCACTTTCCACATTGTGGCGCAGCGCTCAGAGGAGGAGCGTCGCTGGAACGCTGGAGGTGGTGAGTAGGGGAAGCCGGGCAGGTGTGCGCCCGGGGTGTGTGTGTGCCGGGGGATGCGCGTCGGTGGGGGGGATGTGGAGGGGCGGTTCAGCCAGGGCACCCATAGGGCCAGAACCGCCCCTGGTTTAATGTGCTCTCTCTCATACATCCTAAGAGATCCAAATCGAAGTTTCGGGAGAATGAACCTCCCTTCATCAGGTTAGCAATACACAAAATGAGAGGTGGTATAAATAGTGAACATCGATTAGTGACATCATGTGTTTGCATAAGTCCCCTTTGTCTTGTTCTGTCTTCCTAATGTTAGCCCAAGATAGGGAGGTTAGAAATGCTCTCAATGTACCCCATTTCCTGGCTTGGTACCTCCCGGACGCTTATTGTTCAGCAGCCACTTGGTCATTGATTGATACTCATATCTCATGTGCTAGATACTACAGCAGCAGAGAGGGAAGCCCCAGGCTCTAGGAAATAATTACTGAAACCCTTTATAATTTTATAGTATAATAAGGTTATAATACTGGCAGTAGAGTTGTGCACCGTGTTAACCATAGATTTAAGCAAAGACAAGAGGGTATCACCTATACTCTCTTGTCTAAGGCTATAACAATATAACCCTTATACTTGTGTGTAAAATAGTATAGCACACACATAGCTCTGGCTAAGTCCATTATCAAGTACAAGAATCAATGATATTTTGTTTCATAAATTCCACCCCTTGGTAGTCAGCTGCACTCACACTTTTCTGTAAGCTGTTAACATGTTAACTGTGGCAGTGTCCTTATTTTGTAAGGCCCTGATTTTCAGATTGCAAAAGGGGCATACTTACCCAGAAATGGGTGAAATATAGAATAGGGGAGTGAATTATGCTAGAAGGGGTAGAGTTTACTGTACAAAGGGCATAGTCTAAATTTTTAATGTGGGTTTTGTGCATCACACATAAAAAAATGCATGGAGTTGACCTTGCTGAGGTTGGTTGCCAAAGAAAGTAGGTCCCAGCATATTACCAATGGTAAGTACAATGTAATAGAAAACTATCAGGGCAACTCACCAACAGGAAAAACTTTATAGAGGTCAAGTAACCCAGTGCAACCAGTTAGAAGTTGACTATTATTATTCTTGCTTCCTTATACCAGAGAATACTGACTGCCGATTGGTTATCGGTTACTAGATATCTGTAAGCTATTGCCTTTGGTGAATTCACCTGTATGAATGTAACACTGCATATAAATAATGAAATAATGCTGGGTATACATGGCTTTTAAGGTTTGTTTGTTATTATTATATTGTGTGTTCTACCTTCTGATAATAGCAAGGTTCCTCATTGATCATATACTGTAACCTTTCCTTTTGGAACACAAGAGTTTTTTAAAGCTATTGTACTACTGGTATAAATTTATTTTAACCTAGATTATCTTTGTATCACGATATACTAAATTACACTTAATTTACTTTGAATTGAAATTTGAAAGCATGTATTGGTGGTACCAGTGCTGCTGTTAAATGTGTTTTTTTGCCTATTTAGACTGTGTTGCTAAGCAGCTAGCAATCTCCCATTAGCGGTGTATGATTTCATGATGCTCGGAGCTGTGTGTTCCATCATTATGAATGTAGTCAGATGGACACAGGAAAAAATATCAACTCTTCCTTTATCAGTAGTATCCCAAAATTGCCAAAGGGGGGGTGGGGGAAATCATATACTGCTTTTTTCATAAAGCTCAAAATTAGTTGTTTTTTTGGGGCCAAAGCATTACAAACCAGGTATGACAGCATATTGTACTGCCCATGCATCAGGTTCAGAAACCTTGCACTTTACACCAGTGTCAGAATGTTCATAAGTTGAAGGACTTTGAATTCCATGAGTAATTAAAATATCAGTGTGCACACACTGAACTTGAATCCATTTCAGATGTCACAGATTTTGCACAACAGTGGAGCTTACAGGTGAGACTGTCCTAAAGATTACTGACACTCTTATCTCTTCCTAGCTCTTGGGGGTTGTAGTCATTCCCCTTTTTTGATACCACTTTGACACAATTTTCATCATCATGCATGATATAATTTCTTATGTCACGTGCCAGTTTATTCACTTGCTGTGAAACTGGGCATTGAGTGCGCTGTATTTGTCAAGACCACCCTCTTGCTCACATTTCTCTTCTTGAATGGATGTGTTCATGTATATGTTGCAATGGATTGGGTGTATACAGCCTACTCAATTACAATCAAAGAGACCTCTGATTTCCATCCATTACATGTTCCAGAGGAAAACTGTTTAATGGTAAGTTAGCCAAAAAAAAACCTCCACTTTCATAATAAATACAACTGGTTATGTACAGCTCCTTGTGTTTGCCTGTAATGTAAGAGTACTCAGATGTAGGACATCCTACTGCATCTCTGTCATCTTATCTACTAAACAGGGTGATAAGCATTTGTGTACCATCATAAATGGTATTATGTTACAGAGTATTTATTGCCTCATCCATAACTTACATGGAATTCTGAAAACTCTTTAAAAGCTTGACTTGAGCCTAGGCTAAATCTGTTGGACTCCCGAGAGCTAGAAACTGTGTCTAATTCAGTACAGTTTACTTGAAAGAACCAGTGTTCTATCAGTAGAAACTTTGAGGCTTTACATCCCATTTAAGATCTTATGCAGAATAGCTGTTTAAATTGACTGTACAATTGACAGGGTTTTGCATTTAGCATAACCAAGTGTCAACAAGCTATTTAACCAAATGACTTACAGCAATGCCACTAGTATGAACAAATCACAGCCTGATGAAGGTCAATTCTGTCTTTAGCATCAATGTATGTGCTAGAAAAAAAAGCCATCTCTTTGACTGAAATGTACTGCGTATAGTGTATCTTAAGCAATATAACCAGGGGGTTAGATGGCCTGCTTGGCAGATTATTATAATAATGGCTCTGTAAGAATGTCTGAGTTTAGGATCATTAAGCCTGAAGAAAAATCCTTGGAGATTTGAAAATGTGTTCCTCTTGATATGCGAAAGGTTTCATAACTGCAGCATTCCACCAGTGGCATTCCAGATGCTTTGTTTAAAATGATCCTAGTTTGATTCTACCAACAATTCCTTACTAGATGCTGAATGGTTGAGTTTATAATATAGTTTTCCACTAGTATTATACACTTTGTTTAGCCAGAATTAACGCAGTGCAGCAAAGTAGCCAGACCCCAGAAGGTTTCCTGCATCTTGGTGGGCTAGTCCAAAACTGCAAGGTCCCTAGTCGTATGTGCAGAGTTGTCACTGTATCTTCTACAACCCCAATCAATACACCCTTTTCTTATATTCCTACAGCAACAATAACAATTCTGGCAGTTAGCTAGGTGAAAATTTCTACTGGGGTTCCCTAAACTGATTCATGATACTATACCAACACCTTGCAGAGTTTTAGAACATCAGCTGATCTGGATTTTCACCATTTACAATATTTAGAAACCTTTCCTGCACTTCACCCCCTAGGGAATGTCCAGTGGTGTGACTCGAAGCTCAACTGTAACTCTAACACCCCTTTATATCCACACTGCTATGTTTCCAAGGACTGTTTTACCTATAAAAGCTTTATTAGAACCATCCCTTTGTTTGAGGACAAGCCTGACTCTACTGGTTTCTCTCTGGTTGATTACTCTGCATGTCGCATTTGCAAGAGATTTTCTGTGTGAGCATGTTTGCCATGCAATGAAAATAATAAAGCTGTATGACTTATTCTACCATTTAATGCTCTGGTGCTGTTTAGGGAGAGCAAGCAAAAAACATTCCGGGTGAATCTGTTACAGAAGATCAATACACAGATGAAGAAGGCAATGTCATCACAAGAAAAGTAAATTGGGTTTTCAACACTTTTCTTGGCTGGTCTGAGTTTGTGTTTTATTCAAAAACAGAGTTGCTTGTTTTGTTCTCAATGAAGACTGTTTCCAGTTGGCTTTAGCCCATGAGTCAATAGTGTCCCTGCTTTCCATAGGTAACCCGAAAAGTTGTGAGACGCTTTGTGGTTCCCAAGGAGAAAACCATAAGTGAAAGGGTAACAGCTGGGGCAAGTAAAACAGTCACTTTGTTGAGAATTGAGTTGGTTTGCTGAGGGTTTATTTCAAGCTTGCTGTGTGGTTTGCTTTGTTTACTGAAAAAAAATGACCTCATTATGTCTTTTGAAAAATAATGCAAGTGAATGCTGACATCACAATTAAAATGCTGCCATTAAAAAAAAAAAAAAGCTGGATTTGTGTGTGAAATTCGACATAAAACGGTGCAGTTTTGGGAGAAAGGGGAAGTTTGTTTTTTTTTTTTTTGGAAAATCATTTTTGTGCTTGCGTGGGTGAATTTCCTGTTAGTGGAACTGGCCTCCACGGAGATGGGAAATATTTAACACTATAAACATGGGTTTTAATAAACGCTATTGGATCATCACAATCGGTCAGTCTTTACAGTTTTTTCCCCAGTCAATTTCTAACACCATAGAAATAATAATCTAGTTATTGTTGACCAAATAGTTGTTGTCCAATAATATTGCACATTATCTGTCATTTTTCCATTCCAGGAGTTTAAATCACGCTTTCCTTTATTGTCTTGAGATGACCTTTGGCTCAGTGTGAATCCATATACCCCCAGAAGAGTTCATTGTATGATTTCTGAATTGACCTTACTGATTAAACTCTAGAATGTTAAGCTTTCCACATTATAAATAAGTGTAGTGTTCATAAGCATGTTTATCTGTTAGACTTCCATTCCTACAAGTAGCTCTATATATGGAAGAGGTTATGTACACATGATACACTTACTACAATGTTTTTCGATATAAAGCTACGTGTGACATATTGTATATATTCTCTTATCTGAAATACATTGTGTGTAGGCGGTAAGTTTTATGTTGGCTGTCCTAACTCTGCTACTTTGTCTAGTATAAAATGTTTAAAAAACAAAAACTAATCATAAAACTGGATATATAAATCAGAAAAGCTGATGGAGTCAATACCTACAGTGATTTTATTTCCCTCTGTAACACGGGAGACTGACTTGTTTCCCTCTCTTCCTGATGATTTTACTTTAATTGAGAGGAATAGATCAACAGGGGCAGCTTTAATCTACAATAATATGGAGTGCTGTTTCATATTCTTCAAAGTAAAAATTCCCTCCTGTTTTGAGCCATGGTCTTTCTTGAAATTCATACTTGCACATTTGAGCATTTATCCATGTTGAGTACATGTTCTGAAGGGTACCAAATGAAATCTTCAGTCTTTATACGCATGTAATGTAGGAGGGAATGCGTAAGACACTGGCCAACAGGGGGGTTACATAGTGGGACTTTAACTCCCCTTTACCCAGCAAGCTTTGTGTTGTCAAGCATGAAGAGATACCTTGATTTATCTTGGTGTCTGAATGAAAAAATGGGTTTCTTGAAGGTTTCCAATTACCAATAAAGATTTCTAATGAAAGATCAAGTAAGGGCTCTGCCACTTTCTCATGGTAATTTCATCCACTGAGACAGCGCTTTCTACCACTGATATTTAAATATTTACTGCTCTAAGCTAATAGGGAGGCATGGAAAACTTCTTAAATGCAAATGCAGGTGAAAGGTTCCATGTGAATGATAACTGCTGCTCTTTTAATAAGCACTTATGGGAAACTTAACTTACCCTTAAGTAAATCACCCAGACCCATGAGTGTTATCTTGGTATTCTGAATAAAGGCTAAACGCATCTTTCCTGTTGTGATACTGCTTTTATTAACTGTGCTAAATCCTAATCTCTTGTGCCCAATATACTGTATCTGTCGCTACCATCCAGTTCATATTCAGGTCTAGCATATTCAATGCCCAATGTCTACTGCACATTCTTTATATTTGTTTCCATGAGGAAGACAGGAGTATGGACAGCTCAGTAACTAACTGTGTCCTTGCTATTTATTCTCATTTTAGACTGAAGGATACAAACTGAAAACCAAGAAAGAAATGCGACATATTGAGAAGAAAAGCTACTCCTAATGTTGGATTTTTTTTTTTTTAAAGGTCAGTCCGTTGGGGTTTACTAAAATTAAAATGTCTGGGCTGTATTTTGTTACTGGAATTTAAATCGAATTTGTTACGGTAATTTTTTTCTGCTCTGAAAAATATGTTCTTTACACAGAGGTCTAGTAACCTATAGCAACCAATCAGAAAATTGGCTTTCATTATTATTACTTCCTTATATCAGAGAATGATAACTGCTAATTGGATGTTATGGGTTACTAGAACTCTGTATATGAATTGATTAATTTCCTTGAATTTGTCACATTTTAATGCCATTTAATACAGTTGCCTTCATTATTTTAAGATTCCCACATACACGGGAGTTTAGCAGACTATATGATGTCCTCTGAATCAGTGATGTTCTTATACACAAGTTGTCTGATCATGCTTACTCTGTGCCTATTGGTACCCACCATGTGCATGACAATAACTTGATTTATTGTTGTAGATCAGAGATGTGAATGTGCCCAAAGGCTCATAGAGCACTAGTAAGGAGGAAAAGGTGAATGGGTCTGAAATGGAATAAACAGTGAGGGATTAGCTGATTGCTGCTATTTTTCAGCAGTAGTGAATTATATGCAAAACATTTGATTAATTCCTTTAAAGAGCTGAAAACTGGTTTGGATGCTTTAATTCAGAGTAAAATGAAGAATAATTCAGAATAAAATGCTCTTTGAATTTAAAAATATTAATATAGTAAAAAAAAACCAAACATTTATTCTTTCTTCTTTAGGTTTGCCTTTAGTAACTGCCGGTCTTCACAAAAGAACAGAAAATAAGCAAAAACCACTGGAAGAAAATAATCAAAAACAAATACGTGTGTTTTACTGCTTCCACACATTAACCGCATGGGTTTTTTTTTGTTTTGTTTTTTTTAATGCAAGAAACCTTTTAATTTAGCATGAGCCAATACTGTAGAGCATGGGAGGTTCGTATGGGATGGAGCAGTGTGCAGTTTACAATGCAGTGTAAATATTGGACTCCATGCTATGAGGAGACAGCTCTTGAAGCAAGTGGTAAATTCCTACGGTTTGAAAACCAACGGAGGAAGGAAATATTGGCTGGACTTTATTTTTGAAGACACAATTATCACTAACTAAGCAACAGTTCGCCTTATTTTTCTCAAAACCCTAATTGTTAGGGTGTGAAAAACGCT
The DNA here is from genome assembly GCA_019650415.1 of Pipa parva. NCBI lineage: Eukaryota > Metazoa > Chordata > Amphibia > Anura > Pipidae > Pipa > Pipa parva. The sequence goes on from WMED01005606.1 coordinate 14,486, forward strand.
CTTGATTTTATTTTATTTTTTACATCATCAATAAATTTGCTGTAAATAAATGACACTTGTATAAAATTCTAACAAGGCTAGAATTCATGTTAATAATACACAAGCCTCAGTAAATAATTACTGATGGGGACACCACAAATATTGGCAAATCAGACAGGTGTCTGAAAGTGATTCGCCTGTGTGAACGAATGCTCTGGGGGGGTGTCTTCACAAATTCTTGTATATTATCAATTCAGATATTTGTATATGGGGGAGGGGGGGTGTGCAAGAGGCTTTTACACACATTTCTTGAAATCTGCTGCCAAACGGATATCCTGAAATATACACTCATGGGAAAAAAGTCTGTAGTTTAGTAAGAATGGATCCTTTTTCTTTAATACCGTAATATTTTGGTGCATGTATTTCTCACCTTATTTTAATTCAGCGTTTTTATTTATTTTTTATTTTTTTTTAATTTCGCAAAAGGCTACACTGAAATACAAAACCATGCAATATTTTAGCTTATCCGCACAGAGCCCTTTATCTAAAAAGAAAAAAAAAATCTTGCTGTTGCCAAGTTTTCATTGATACCATTTGGGATTGGGTTGGGGGTGTTAGAGAGAGAATATATAATATAGTGCATTGCTTTTCAAGCACCTTTAATTTTTTTTTTTTAAAGGATGGGGTCATTGCTAGTGGCTTCGGAAGTCATTTGGTGCCATTGCAAGCACTCGTTTGAAACGGTATAAAATTAACTGATCAGAAATAATGAGGTCTTTGGCAGAGAGCACGCTGTAAAGATATTTACTGTATCGTGTACTGGCTATCAGATGTAGAGTATTTTCAGTAAGCCAATCACCTGTAATCATCCTAGCAGTGTACTATTAGGTTGTTAATGCTGCTGTCTTTATGTTTTTTCAAAGGGCATTTCTTTGGGGTTTTTGGTGAAATCTTTTAATTTGTTGATTATATTCATATGAAAACAGCATTCATTGATAATAGCTCTTATTACCATAATGTATGAAATCTACAAACACTGGATGATCTAGTTGATTATTTAAACAAAAATAAATTGTGTTTAAAATGCTTTAGTCTTTTTGTTTTTGTTTTTTTTCCATTTAAATCTAGAATTGTAGACTGTGCATACTGTTACAATGCTCGTACATACCACTATAATGCTTTTTGGTATATAATTGCAGTGAGTGTCCAATATCAAGCTTCATTTGTGACACAGAAATTCACCTTGCAGTATGATGCATTCAATAGTAAATGAGAAACATTTGCCATTTACTTTATTTTAATTTAGAATTGATTTATTGTTTGTTATAACTCTCTCCACTTTGGTATGAAAGCTGTTGGCTTCTATGTTCATACACAATTTGATTTGTTTTAAGAAATAATTTTTTAAATAAATCTCTGGGAAAATCTGGAAAACATCTTGTGTGAATGGGATAGTTTAGAAGCCATCACATGTGGTTGAGACATTCATTGTTAAAATGATCTAAAGTTAAAATGTCATCGCTCACCATCAACTGAATAAACAAATCAACACCTGTGTCAAGGATCATTTTAAAGGATTGTTTAAAAGGGATTTCTACAATGGAAAAAAATGTTCAAAAATTGATCCATAGACTTTGAAGATCACTAAAAACGATGGAAACTGACCAGTTTATGGGTGAATTCCTCCAGCTTTAATTTTGATGCAAAATCACTTATGTTACCAACCCAAGGGTTATCGGGGTGTAAAGTTATTAAAGCTTACCTCTCCCAACGTTCCCCTGGTATTTCTTTTGAGTTCTCCCTTCTCCTTTGTGGGTGTGTGGGTGTTTAAAGAGGTTTTAGTTTTAGTTTAATGGAGGCACTTTTATGGACAGAAGTACTTTTCATCCAGCATTGAAACACTAAGTTTGAAATATTTATTTCTCCCAGGAAACTTTTCTTACCATTATGAGTGTGCAGCACCAAAATAGAGGTAGAGGGAGGGTCAAAGGTATATGACCAATAAAAATGCTAGACTGTTTGGTCTTAGTGCTGTCAATGAGTTGGTCTTGTTTTATAGATGATGTACAATTAAGTCAATGCTGCATGCCCTTGCTGAAATTAGGCCTACCTTTTTCCAATGTGGGAATGATTCTATTGCATTCTGGTCCTCCTACCATATCAGGTAATGCTTGGCCAAATGACAATATTGCACAAAATTTTGTTAATGTGTACAGTTGTACAAACACCTTGCTAATGGGCACCGGATGCAACAAAATGTACCTTTTGAGCAGTGTTCCTCCAAAACTTAAAGTGACTGTAACAGCAAGAAATAAAAATGTCTCTGATGCGTATAACACTGTTGTGTCTTATTTCTAGAAAGTATGTGAAATACCAACATTCACTTTGTAGGACTGTAAAGAGCATGTTATGAATATTTATTATCCAAATATCTATGGACAGCAGCAGCCGTAAACCAGAGTGGGTGTGTTTTTTTCATGCACAACAAATAAGAAATGTCAGTTGTCAGACACTTGATAAGAAAACACAAAACTAACAATTTCCTCAAAATATATTCTACACTAATTTCTGAGCATGAATGACTGACATACTTGTCTAAATGATATTTATTCACATTTTGGTATTACTTACTCTTTAGACTAGGTCACATTTTGTAACAATGGCCTTTTACTCCTGGTAGCACCACGTCATTATTTTAAGTGTGTGTCTGAGAGAGAGGGAGGAAGCATGTTTAAAATGGCAAAATGGACGCCTTGTACTGTTAGGGAACAATGTGATGCAGGAGCTCATAACTTCTTATGGGTGAGTTAGAGCTTAGCACTTTCATTTTTACTGTTATCTTCAGAACAAAATTTAGGGGGGAATTCAGCAAGCTCCGAAGTGAGGTGCGTAGTGTTCACCTCACTTTGGAAAAACTGAAATGCGGATGCTGATGTCCTGCACGCGGACATCAGCATGTGCATTAAAGGGATTCCCCTCCCGGCGAGAGCACTCGAGTCTCCTCGCCGGGAGGGGAATCCCTTTAATGCGCATGCTGATGTCCGCGTGCAGGACATCAGCATGCGCATTTCAGTTTTTCCGAAGTGAGGCGAACACTACGCGCCTCACTTCGGAGCTTGGTGAATTCCCCCCTTAGTGTTTCAGTTTAATAGGGGATTTCGCCAAATTTTAGTTCTTTAAATTGCTTCATAATATGTTGGCATTCTATAGATGCAATAAAATAAATTGGTGCCTTTTAATAAATTGGTTTCCTTGACTTGTCAAGCATATCATTAAAATTCACTTTTCTTTGGCCAGGATCACACAAGCTGTTTTTCATCAGAGTGGTTTTTAATTAGGCTCAATATTGTCTATGGTGCAAAACAAAATAGCCTGTGCGGATAATCCTACAGAAAACAGTGGGTACTATTTTTCTAGCTCGGCTGAAAACAGTGTCACCCTGGCGTTATAGATGAACTAAACTTTAACTTTAATCCCTAGTAAATCAATAGGTCTGCTAGATAAGAACATAATAAAACTTATTGAGATCTGACTCACCATTAAGAAGTTATTCGCTCCTTTTTCACATTGTTCCTTAACAGTACAAAGCATCCATTCTGCTGTTTTAGACACACCTCCTCCCTCTCAGACATTGGGACCCCTTTCCCAGATCAAAAAATAGGAGATTTACCAGGACCTAGTGCATCAGTGGCAAATCTATGGCACTCTGATGAAAAACAGCTTGTGTGACCCTGGCCTAAGCAAACTGTATTTTAATGATATGCTTGAGAAGTCAAGGAAACCAATTTATTAAAAGGCACCAATTTATTTTATTGCATCTATATAATGCACTTTTTGGGAAGGCACTGATGAGTGACGTCATCGTCGGCACTCTGTGCCAAAAAGGTTCACCACCACTGACCTAGGGGCTCCAGGTGCAGATGCAGGACTACAGTAGGGAATCAGTGGTCCCAGCAGAGGGTCTTCATCCTGATCACAATCATGATTTATGCCCCTTCATCCCCTTTTAATCAGAAAGTAGAGGCTTTGGATGCTAAATCAGATGTTTTACTTTATTACTTGACATTTCCTAAGGCTTGGTAATATAATCGGATGTTTATATGTAACTAATAATGTGTAATACATGTACATCCCTTAATGAGCATCAGGTGAAATAAAAAGTAACAGCCGTGTTTCATTCATGGCTCTAATACTATGTATTAAGGCAACACCAATGTTTAATTAATCCTGATGGTTACAATTAAGCTAATTGATGTTACTGTCTGTAACGTCCCTGTGTTCACTTTGCTGAGTGGCATTATTTGATGGAACAGCTGTTTAATTAGAACTGATAAAGTTGTGCAATATAATACATTACTGGATACATTATATGTAAGATATGTCCATTATGTTTTATAAAGGATATGCAGTCAGTGTTCTCCTGTAGACCATACATTCTGCTCAGGCAATGAACACATTTATGAAATTGTTTCTATTTTTCCTTGACTGGAGTTTTCCATTTCCAACCCCATTCATACCTGGATACACTCCCAAAGTCATCTGAACATACCCCCAAAATAGACAACACCCCTAGGCATTTCTGTTGTACAATAATTATCAGTCATGACTTTTACACTTCTTACAGGTTAAGACTGTTGAAAACCTCTGACACTTAACTTTAAGTAAGAGATTAAGCGCTGTCGACTGTGTGCAGGACTAGGAATAAATATATGCACAATTCCTCCCTCAGAAATTCTTTAGGGCCAACCCAAGTCCTTGAATTCACTACCATATTACCTTATAGCTGGCTTCCCTATTCTACAGTCATGGCCAAAAGTTTTGAGAATGACACAAATGTTAATTTTTACAAAGT